>NW_022261698.1:7440-33251 GCF_009602425.1 Actinia tenebrosa | reverse complement strand
TTGGATGGATGGATGGATGGATGGATGGATGGATGGATGGATGGATGGATGGATGGATGAACGAGTAAATTAATTCATTCAGGAGAGGAATTTGTTATCTAACTTATTTCCACGGTCAACGTACCATCTTTTTCCTTGTGTGCAAACGTTCATGACTAGCAACAACAGAAAGAGAACTAGAAGAGACGATCTTGTACGCGTATAATTCCGTTAAAAATAAACCGTGTTTTTGTACCGGTTTTTCGGCTTGAGATCAGTACTTTTTTTTTCTTTCCGCCCCTTCGTTAATGTGTTTTTAGCCTCATATTTCTGTATCTTTATATTTTTATGAAGATTCAAGATCCAGTATTGTGATAATATGGGTAAACATTAATCCGACCCTATTCAGCTCTTCCTTATTTCAAAAAGGAAAGTCTCGTAAAGTTATCTATCAGGCGTGTGTGAGCCGGCGGAATCACAATGATAAAATTCAATCCTCAAAGTATCCTTAGTAGAAAGCTTTGTTTCCAATAAATTCATAAAATTGCTTTGATAGACGTTATTTATTGCATCTCCTTGTAGTAGGGGAGATGATTTAGTTTTGTTTTGAGGATTTCAACGCTTCTTAAAAATAGGTTAAATGTCAAGGCAGAATCTCACCTGTTTGAGATTCAGTGAGATTAGTGGCGATCATAATCGGTGTCTCTGACTGTAATGTTCCATGATACCTTTGTCAGTGATTATGATTATCAACGTTATGAATTCTCTTTGCACGCATCAATGGATTGGAACTAAACCGAAATCCGTGGTCAGTCCATGGTCATGTAATACCGTTTTATCGAAACACGTAGAAGTAAATAAGAATAGCTTCATTCGGGTATAAAGCACGTATAGTTTAAACGTGTGTAAGGGATTTAATAGACTACTTCTACGATACAGTGGTCACCTTGGATCGCAAAGCAATGTGGCGCGTCAAGGGGCTAAAGGAAACAAAGACCGCGTATAATATGCAGAGTTTCGTTTGTGTGTCTTTCTTCTATGGGTAAAGGTGAAAGATGCGACGTTTTGGGCTGTAATAATGGAGATATAGAGAACAAGATCCAAGATGGTCGCCGTATCTTGGAAGTACTCTATTTTCTGCGCAAGTGTTAATCTGATTGGTTGAAATGTAATGCGGAGCAATACTGTAATCTGATTGGTTGAAATGTATCATGGAGTAATACTGTAATCTGATTGGCTGAAATGTTATATGGAGTAATACTGTAATCTGATTGGTTGAAATGTAATATGGAATAATACTGTAACCTGATTGGTTGAAATGTAATGTGGAGTAATACTGTAATCTGATTGGTTGAAATGTAATATGGAATAATACTGTAACCTGATTGGTTGATGTGCAAAGTAGAGCGCATGTTGTGTGATGGGTAATCCGATGTAGACTTTAAGAATATATTATATAGAAGCTACCAGTATTTGAAGCACATTTTTCATTAAAAGCGTTTTAGATGTGATATGACTTTTTATTTATTAAACTACCAGAGAAATATTTCAAATAGTCAGCCCTTCCGGAGCCCTGGTCAAAAAGTGCGCAGCAGGCATTCGTTCTTAGTCTCTTAAACGTCGTTACTAATGAAAAGTCCTAGCTATATCCGCAAAAATGACTGGACGACAAGACTGTAGTCATGTGACCGGTAAGAGGTTGAAATGATATGTCGGATCAACTAACGACATAAGAGCCGACATTAGCCGGAATATGATCCAACTCGATAGCTGAGTATATTGTCTGTTAGTTCAATCTACTAACGTTATCTTACGAACAAGGTTTTTTTTTGTAACTTGGAGATCAATAAGCTGAGCACTAAGAAAATATTTCCTTTCCTAACGAAATTTTGTTCGACGAAAGCTTCTTAAAATTCGAGTCTCAACGAACTTAAGACAATAAAATACTTAATAGTTTTATATATTGCAAAGTAATCTTATTATACAAAAGGATTATAAAGCTATATTGCTAATGCTATTGCTTCACATAACCAAAAACCATACTAGACACTAGACTATATCATTATGGCTAACAGTCTTTTTGGCCGCTTAATCTGCTTAATATCTTATCTTTTTTCTGTCGGCCTCCCTGTAAAGCGGGGCTTTGAACAATTCATTTTTTTTAGAATACATCGAATACAGTAACGAGCTTTTCCAAACAATTTGAATGGAAATAGTGTTGCATTATTAGCGATAGCCAAACGTATCAGTGTTTTCTTCCATTTTCTAACTCACCTTTAAGAGGAAACTCTCTTTGAATGAAAACTGCACCTGACAAACGGATTAACACGAGCTGCGAGCAGTAACCGATTGACTTACAGTAACCGATTGACTTACAGTAACCGATTGACTTGCACATTAGATGCTTGATCGTGAAACTGACCAGCATACTAAATAAACGACACTTTTTGACGAATTGAAGATTTACCTCGGCTGTTCTCGAAAATCAATTGTTAAAAGAACAACGAATGGTAGATAGGAATGCACAGTAGGATATTGGTTATTCTATTGATTCTAATGCTTAATACCTTATTAAAAATCCCCAGGAAACYAAGCACGTTCAATCAATTGCGTTTTGTTGCAAGATTTTCTCTTTAAAACGGAACCAAACTTCTAAAGAAAAAGAATTTTTTTTTGGTCTTCATTCTTTTGTACTGTTTATTTATTAAAGCAGGGACACGTTCTTCGTGTTCTCGCCGTATGCAATAACGTTTGAATGCATCACCTGTTCCCAACCACAAAAGGTGTTCGCCCACACCACAATCTGTCATAATATTACCGCATATTAATATCAACGTGTTTATTTTACAGGCAACTTTTGACTTTATTACCTTAAGAACACACTGAACGATTTAAGATGATTAACCTAGAATCAAGAATGTCTTTGTATTTGATACAATCCAGAGTGCCCAGCAAGGTACCCAAGTGTTTATGTTTAACTTTGTTCAATAAGTACAACATTAGGTGGGAGAGAGAATCTCTTGTTTGTTTATCCCATTGCGGTGTCCGTTGTGGCTCCCAGATTTCTGAAAAGCTTCATAAATACACATACAACAAGTTTCTAAAAAAGAGACTCACTTTCCGGAAAGAAATTTCTCAGTGTAAARACTTTTCTCCGGCTTTTCATAATTACAGTAACTGTTTACTATTTACTGAAAAAGTTTCTTAATCACAATTAAATTCTTTTAAACCGAAATTTCATGCTGATCAGTAATCTAAAATGAAAGAAAAGAGAGAGAGAGAGAGAGAGAGAGAGAGAGAGAGAGAGAGAGAGAGAGAGAGAAAATAATAAAATAAAATAATATATATATATAATATATAATAAGAACATGTCCAATTAGTCTTTTTAAATCGTCACTATGGTTATCAGTGCACTAACAAAATTATCCGAGAAAGCTAAAAGTTTCAAAAACTCTCCGATAATTTTCATACCAGTTGTATAATAGTTTGCTTTTGCTTGCACGCTAAACTATAGAAACGCTACAAGCTTTAAACCACGAAAAATAATTTAACGTACATTCCTTGGAGTGGTTTGTTGATCTAAGAAAAGCCACATCTTATTGTTCTTGCTTAATTACTTTTCATCGTGAAAGCTCTTAGTTGAAGATGTTTCACCAAGATGTTTACTTTATCATATTGATCAACAACCCAAGCACAACGAGGCATTTCGAGAGCTTTGTTGAACGAATGAATAGGATTTTGAAGTACTTTAGTCAGTTTATAGTCCAGTGTAGAACCATTCTCAGTATTCTGATGAACTTAGTGGGCGGTAGACCTGTGAAAGAAGAATAATATGGAGCTCGTGTAAAAGGTAGGCAAACACCTATTCTTTTTGGGTTTTTAGGCCGCAGTCCGCGGCCGTCTTCATTTAATAACGGTATTGATAGCACAGTTTCCAAAACGACTTACATGCAAAGTACGTAGGTATTTATACGTCAGTATTTATCCTACATTTTCAACAGTCACTCGTACAAGCTACTGCCCTAACATAATCCGCAATGAATTGGGTCGATTCAACGCCCGGAGCAATTGATCAGAATCATGGTGAACGGTACAGAACATATATAATGAGTGAATGATTCTAGTGGCTGGAGTGAGAATGCGAAGTGAATTTAGGCGTAATGTCGCTCATCATGAGTTACATATCATCATTATCTGGCGTGATATAGCCAGTGACTCTTAAAAGCCGCAAATATGATTGCGGACGTAGCTATGATATTCAATGAATATTATATACTGTATATCAAGGTTAAACACGATAGACAGTTTTTACCTTACAGTATATATATATATATGATATAAAACGGGAGAAAACAAAAGTAATTTTGGTATCAAAATTAGCTATAGGCGTTTTATCATTAGAGCCCAAAGTCAGTTAACGTAGTGCCGTAGGAATATGAATAAATAAATTATTGTCGCTGTTATTTATTTTGGCTCATCAATGTGCATTTAAGTATAATATATTTTGATAGAAAGTGGCGTTTAATGGTTCATTATCGGGGAATGCCGCAGACCTTTAGCCAAAACTCAATTGATTTTTAACCCTTTACTCAGTTATTGCGGTCTCAGTTCGCGAGCTTATTGCAAGTGAAAGTCTCGCGGAACTTTAATCGGTTTTGCGACTTTTTGCGAAAATTCGTGAGAAAATAAAGAATTTATTAATGACCATTTAGCAGGATAAAAGAGGTTTAGCTTCTAGCGCCTCAAATCAAAACCAAGAAACTAACGGATGCATGGATGGAGGGAGAGGGAGGGAGGGAGGGAGNGGGGGGGGGGGAGAGATTGTGGTTCCCGAAGTGATTTTTAGATGTTCACGATTGAAGACACCCAACGAGCTTTTGAAAAACGAGAAGCGAAAATCAAACTTTGTACAGTACATTTACAACTTTTATCGGGTATCAATCAGGAAGGAAAATTACGGAACCAAAATGCTACCCAAAGAGGAAAGAGCGAACGGGACTCTAGGTCCCATGCTAGGCATTTCCTTTTGACTAACGATATAAATCAATAGAGAATTGTCTTGGAAAATCAATACAGTTATAGTAGTAAAAATTGATAACTAGTGAACTGAGAACGGCCAAAAAATAATCAATGGAGTTCAAACAAACAAAGTCATATGCGATCGATATCATGTTTTTTCTTCACGAATCCCAATTTGTGCATGGTATCGTTTCAGTTACAGAAATATTTTTGAAAATAAATTAGCTGAAATCAGCTATGCAAAATATAATTCTTCTCAGTATTTATTGAGGAATAATTGATTCAAAACCAAGCTTAAGATATATTTTTTAAAAGAAATTTTAGTTGAATATACGTTATGCAATATATATATGTGTATTTAGACTGTCACTCAGGTATTAAAGGCGCCTTGAGGCTAGAAATGCGCCATACAAGCATCTACATATTATTATTATTATTATTGCCCAGAACGCCGTGCATTGCAGAAAAATGTACACTTACCGTTTTCTTCTTTGAGTAAAACCAATGCCATTTTATAAGATTGTTTTTTTGCTGCTGTAACTAAGTCTTTTTCAATAGTTTCTCTTTACCTACTATTTCGAAAAATTAATATATATATATATATAAGCTTCCGTGCAAATTTTGAAGGGGATTTTGAAAGTCATCAATGCAGGTAATTCATCGGTTAAATGTGCATGCGCACGTTAGTGGGCTCAATAGGTATTGCCTTATAGAGAAGGTTTTGAGTATAATGATATCAGTAGTCATGTAATGTAATGTTGGAAAAATCAGTCAAGATTTATTATCCGCTTTTTTTGAGTCTGATGATCAGACCCTATAGCTCTCGACAGCAGATTAATACAAATAAACTTCATCACAATGCATACTGACGTGTGTATTACTCTATTAAACACGACGGCCAATCAGAAGGCAGCTAGAGTCAAGTAGAACGGTGGCAAGGCACCAACAATATCATGACAGCGGTAAAATATGAACACTCTGCTTGATGTCTCTTTTTGGAAGACTCGCTAGCGTAGAAAAAATGTCATTCTCAACATAATTCAATTCCTCAGTATATGTGCGCTATAAAACAAGCTGCTGACGTTGACAATGAACAACAAATTTATCTCAAGTGTCGGAAAGATTTATCGCTTCGATCTATCGAAATTAGACTTAATTAATATGAGTAATGACGTCCGCCCTCTTATTTTTAATCTTATATTCTTAAACCTACCGTAAGAAAGGACCTACTCATAGCCTAAGTACTAGATGTTGGCAGTAAAAAACCAAGTACTCGGCATCACATGTGAATATATTTTGCTTACGACCTCAAGGGTCTTTCTCCGGTTTCTCCGGGGGTCTTCTTCCCTCCGCAAAAGTAATACGCTAAATTTCAATCCAATTTGTGAGTTAGCCGTGTCCTGACTTTGATTTCCGAAGAAATCTTTTCTAGGAAAAGGAAAACAGCGCGCGCGCCTGTTGTAGTTTGTATTATTTGTCACAAAAAGCGCGCGCTTTTTCAGATCAATTAGAAGTCAACAAACAAAAAGAGCTAATTATAAGACAGTCTAAACATGAATTTTGCGCAGCTTAGATACTTAATCAAATTATTAACTGCTAATAGTTTAATAAATAATTATCGACGGCAAAAGAAGCAAAAACAAGTGAAAAATATTTAATAATTACTATACATGCTAGACATGGTTTTTGTAGAAATTCCGAATTCAAAATGACTCGTTTTATGAAATATGGAAGATGGCAGCCAACGAGACACGTTTTGCTATATCTCTCAGCTGAGCGCAGAGGTTATTTATTATCTATTTTCATTTCTGGACGCAAGATCCATACTTCGCTCCAGCCAGACTTGTAAGAGACTTTGTCACACTACAAAACACTGCGAACCGCTGTGGAAAGAGCTCTGTAGGAGAGACTTTGGACTTTATCTTCGCTTCAGGAAACCCTTCGTTGCGTACTTGGACATCTATCGGTATGTTACAATGTCAAGGAAGATACTGGATAACTATTTATCCGAAAAATTTTATAATTCTGGAAAGTATGGTGTTTTGCCTGGATGGCTTTGGACGTGGATTGTTCTAAACACGTGCATGCCACGCCTACCTCAGTGGATAGCCAATCACAGAGATCCTTACATGAGGCTCAAGTTCAGGGAGCTTCCTCTAGGAAGAGTTACCAAGATATGGAACTTGAAATCTGAAGACATGGCGTTCTGCAGGCCAGCAAGTGTGGAAAGAGGTACAGTCTATTACACCTGGGGTGATATCCATCACGCCGCCATTACAAAACATGGTAGTCAAGACAAGCTAGTGGAGTTTCTATTGAAGAAATGCTCACGCGCAAAAAACCACATTGAGAAACATTACTCTTTGTTGGGGCGACCAGAAGAAAGTGTTGCAGTTGTAAGGCCACCAGCAGTTGCCATAACGACAGTGTCTATTTTCAACACTTATGGATTGGCTGGATTTCTACGCTCGTGGTAACCAAGTGGGTTCTCCTTGCATCACGTGATCTATGCAAGTGGTGCAAATGGTTAAATATGGTAATGAAAACGTCATGGTCACAGGTGACAGTCATCATTGCCAAGATATTAATAGTCCACGACCAATACTCAAAATGCAACAGAAACCTTTCAGTATGTTCGGTTATCACGCCCATCAACTAGTATATCATTGCTTGCCCATCTCAATTCTACACGGTTCTTATTATCTCACCTAATTTTATATGTACGTAGTGTTAGTGATAGTCTTTAGAGTACTGTAATGTTAAGCATGCACATGCACACGTGGATGTGTTAATACCGAACAACCTCAGAATGTATACATTTGTTAACCTTTATTGAAATGTCACCGCGTGTAAGTGAAAATTCAAAATCGAGGAAACAATCCTCAGTAATTTGGCAAAGAACACTTCAATAAATATAACTGTACGTTGATTGACAGGTTTTCAGCTGTGTTAACAATGACAAGAAGACTACTTGCTTAGGCTAATCAGTACTAATGGACAATCACGGTCTTATGACTTTCACACTACAATAACGAGAATTCACGATACTCTGAGTTTAAACTATTTATTATAGTTTTGATGCTGCAAGCTTGGGGATCATTAATGCTAAAACGATAAACCATCGCTTAAGCTATTTTTTGTCTTTTGGACGCGTCATTTGCGGTCTTCATTTGCAGATTTTGTATCGTTAATTACCTTTTTTTCTACTCGCTTCAGCAGTCAGTATTGCAAACAATACGAAAATTTCATTTTGATTGTTTGCGTTTAGTAAAAAGTCCGGCAAGAATTTCGCATTCTAGTTCCATTTATATATCATGTACGTCTTTAATTTCATTTTGAGTTTAGTTTTTCAAATTGTGGAGTTTTCTAGAAGTTATCACTTTCCAATGTTAATCTTAGACTATCCTGTTTCACGTGGCTGCTCCACATATCCATATATGTCCATATATGTGTGCTTTCACCTCCCTGATCACAAATGTGATTGTCTGCTTTAACCAACAATTAAAACTACTAAACAATATTTGTCTTTGTCAGAACAGAGATTGCGCGAGATTACTCTTGATACCATGAACTTCGATACAAAAAAATGTAAATACATATAACAAATATTTGCTGTTTCGGATGGAAGCGAAAGTAAGGCATGAGAAAATCCCTTGCGCGACAGCCTAAGCCGTGACATACCCAAAACTTGATCAAAACTGTCTCCCCGATTAGTAGGGCACTTGTGCCCGGCTAGAAGATATAGAGACATTAATAAAGTTATTATTATTATTATTATTATTATTATTATTATTACGCGTTAAACCATTTTTGTTTCCGCATCGTGACAATCACGCATTGCAGTTTCTATTCCAAACATAGGTCAAACGGAATATCCAATGACTATATGACTAGCTACTGATAGGAATAGAAAGTAAACACGATACGAGTCGGTTTCGAAACATTTCAGTCTTAATATTTGAAGGCTTATCGTTGAATGAAAGGCATTGCATATCAGGTCAAGACTGCAATACCTAGTCTACTCTAGACTCGTGCAGGTTGATCATGGAAGTCCTAAAGCTGAACTTCATCCAACTCTTGATAACCATTCTCTACCAAACCGTACTTTCATCTGAGGTAACAACCAACGTTCCTGGACCTAAGTTCATCGTTGGAGATCCAAGAAACTGCGATGTTGACCTCAAATCGAATCGTATGGAGGTACTGCCAGGGATTGGATGGGACAACCTCCAAAACCTTGATAAAAGTCAAGTCTTATTAGTGAATTATACTCAATGTAAGACCACGGCAGATAAGAAGTACCTACTACCAGACCATACCTTTGTAGTACCCATCAAAAAAAGCAGAGTAGATATGTTTTCACAGTTGTATGATCACTGGGCTGATTACAAGAGTTCAAGCTCTTTTTCTATAAACGCTGAAGCATCATTCTTCTCTGTGGTGAGTGGGTCATTCTCTACCGACTTCCAATACAACAAGGAAAGACAAGTCAATGATAGATCTTTCACGACTCGAGTTCAGGTTCGACACTTACTCTACACCATTAAATCCCAGCCAGACGCACAACTCAGCAAACCATTCTTGAATCGTATCATCGAGATTGCCGCCAACATACAGAACAACAGGAGTGATCTTGCATGGTACCATACTCAGATACTAATAAGAGATTTTGGGACACACTACACTACGAGCGTGAATGCAGGAGCAGCACTAGTCAAAGAGGACCACATCAAGAACACCTTCCTTAAAAACACTTTCAAAACCTCCATAGATGTGAAAGCGGCGGCAAGCGCATCGTTCTATAGTAAGATTAGTCTTCAGATCGGAGGAGAAACCCAGTCTAGTAAAGAGTTTTTAGATCAGTATACCAGTAATCAGACCTCATCGAGAATCTTCACCCATGGTGGGCCACCTTTTGGTACTAACTTCTCAGTGAATGACTGGGAGAAAGGACTTGTTAATGAACTTGTTCCCATCGACAGGGATGGTGACCCACTCTTTTATGCTATAAACCCCACTTCGATCCCAGGATTACCCGCACCTACTGTGAACCATGTCTCTAACATGGTAAAGAAGGCAATCGAGATGTATTATAAGGTGAATACATTACCCGGATGTACCGACAGCCAGTCACCTAACTTTTACTTCCAAGCGAATATAGACGACGGGACGTGCAAAAATCCGGCATACAACTTTACGTTTGGCGGGGTATTCCAAAGATGCTACCCCATCCACAGTGAAGCAGGAAACTTGTGCACTCAACTTGAACAGAAGAACCCTATAACAGGAGACTTCTCTTGTCCAAGTGGATACAAAGAAGTCCTCCTGATACGACCAGGTGGAAAACGACCCAGTAAATCCTACTCTTACCACAAGACACAGTGCGACAAATCTTGCCACAGCTGTGGGTTCCTCTGGCTATCAACATGCTGTAACACCTATTGTCAGAATGTCCTACACTACAGCCAGGYTGAGTATGATACTTACTGGTGCGCAGCCCAAGGGAGCCATGTCACCCCTACTACTGGAGTATTGTTTGGTGGGGTGTATACGGTTACCTCTCCAAACCCCTTGACAGGAAGTCAGAAATGTCCCAATAGGTTCTACCCGAGAGTACTTGGAGGTCACGCTTATGTCTGTATAAGTGACGACTACGAGCTCGGCTACCAGAACTCGCTGCGATTTGCGGGATTCTTCAGTTGTAGTGCGGGTAACCCGCTAGCTATCCCGAACAAGAAAAACCGCTCGGTGAACGGGACGCTCACGAGGTCGTTTAGTAGTATGGAGATGTTCTTTGCAAGCAGCAACGAGGTTGGAGGAAGTCAGTTCTATGGTCCGTCCCATTGTCCTAACGGCTACAGTCAGCACTTTGCAACACTGGATAACGAGTGTGAAATCAATTATTGTATCAAGACTGGTTCCTTCAGAGATGGAAAACTAAAGCCAGTCAAGAGACTTCCTGTTTCACCTAAACCTGGTACCAATCCTAACTCAACAGAAGCCGTGGTAGTGATCGGGGTGAATGGTCAGATGTGGGTGAAGAACATGACCACAGGGGACTGGGAATTGAAAGAATACGAGAATAAAGAGTCCAAACCGAGTCCATCCAAACCCTTGTCTAATGGTGCTACAGCGGCTATCAGTGTCAGTGCCACTACCCTGGTCGCCATCTTGATTGTCGCTGTTTTTATCGGGTATCGAAAGCATCGCCAGACGAAAACGTACCGAGGCAATGGCTTGTTAGATTCCTATGTGGAGTCAGAACACAGACCCATTATTCCTTCAGAAGAGGAATGATTGTCAGACATTAAACCATGGCATAAATGACATGTAGTATATCACAGGTTAGAAAACTGAAGTCTGATGGTATGATAGTGGAAATAAGAAAGCAGAAAAGTACAGAAAGACTGAAAAAAATTGGAAAAAAGATTTAATGTAAATGAACCGCAAAATGTAAATCTCACAAAGCAATGTTGTGATCTTTTGCTATGATATGATTCCTTAACCATACTGCAAGATATTTTTTCTCGGCTGATAAACTACAAAGTAGTTTGCATCTAGTTCACTAATTGCAATATTCAACACACAGCTAAATATTATTCAGCATAGTTGTCTTTCATTTTATTGCAAATCGAAGAACAATTCTGACTATATACAAGCATATGTATCTTTAAGTGTATTGACTTACAAAACGTTAATACTAGTAAAATGTTCTTTAAAATATATCTAAGATATAATAATACAACATGCTATGTTAGGGTTGAGGGAAACTTGTTTGGGGGTGGGGGATGGGGGTGGGGGGTAAGGGCTACAGATTTTTATAGCTTCAGATGTACATGACTTTATGACATAAAAATAAATAAATGTCAGAGTGCATAACACTGATGAGTTTTTTTGTCAAGATATCAAGTTTTGTCAAGAAGAGTTCCTCGTGGTTTCTTTCCAAATTCATCTTTTGATTCCTGCAGGACAAATAAGGAATGATGTATCATTAGTCTTCAGTGGTGCGCCCTGTACCTAGAAATGCATCATAAACATGTAGGTATAAATTGGGCTTTATTTGCGTTCTGTCACAAATCGCAGTTGTGTTCAAGGGGCATGCGCAAGTTCTATGCGCGTGCGTAGTATGCGCCACATAAGCACATGGTCGAGCAATGGCGGAATTTTTCAAGGTTTCATCAGAAGGATGACAGTGTTCACGAAGAATCCTTTCGATTTTCTGCTATGAAGCCCAAGTTCACGCAGATATGTGTCTAGTTCTTATTATTTTTTCAAACTCCAAAGCAGGGGTTGCTAGTCACCCAACCCACACCCCAGTGGATGCACCCTTGGTCTTTTCTGACTTCAACATATTAATCATTTGAAACCACAAGTTGAGATATAACAGTTATCGTACCTGGTCGTGGGCTCGTTTCTGTGCTGTGGTTTTTCTTTCTAGTTGTTTCTCTATTATCTTGGCATTATGTGAATACGATGAAGCCACTTCATGCTATAACAAAAAGGAAACAAATTGACCAATTACTTGTTATGTACCTTTTTAGGGCAGTGAATGTTTGAGGCTCCAATGCTGAGCAAAGGACTGCAGCAACTAATACTACAGTATTTGTGTTTGTAGATATTTCAATAGCTTGATAGCTGTAGTATAAGAGACATAGGTGTACCTGTTCGATTTCTTCTTCTTCTTCGTCAATAGTAGAAACAGTGACAGAACCAAATTTACCGAACTCTTTGGTCCTTTTTGTCATCATGACCTAATGAAAACAATGAAATACTGTTATAAACTATATTTGCATGAATTAATCTTATTGAACCCTGAAACAACCTCTGGGCTGATCTATGTCGGGCACTGTTATTCATAAATATTGATTGAAGCCTGAAACAACATCTGGGTGGATCAATAAGTCAAGGCAGAACTAATTCACTCCTCAAATTAGGATTTAGCATGTTGGGTTTTGTTGAGGCAGGAAAACTGAATAGTCTTGAGAAAAGTCTTTGTATCAATGAGAAAAGTCTTGTATCAAAATTGTCTACAAAGTACTGACCTTGTTAGAGGACTTTGCCTTTTCTACTGGTGTTTTCTGACCACTTTGAACAGTTGCCCCTAAAAAGTAGTTAATAAAGTGATCATGTTAATACTTAAGGTTGTATTTGGAGAGGATTTAAGGCATCACACAAGTATGCTCACCATCTACGACAAATGTGATATTTTGATCTTTTTTAGAGGATCTGTAGAATAACCACAGATTGCACCTGTAAAATAAAGAGAATGGTATAATTAACACAGTGATGAGTAAAGTGTTATTGGACAGAACTTGTTATTATTATAATTATTAATGCCGTACAATGCAATATTGTTTATTGGTGTATTATACTTACTTTTTGCATTTTTGTCGGAACTGCCTCTCAATTCCTCCTGTTCTATAGCAAATACAGATTTTAAAATTAGGTCTGAACACTTTGCAAAGAGAAACTTTGGTGCAGCATTGCCCCTCCTGCCCCACTTCCTTGTCTGTCCTCCTTTGCCAGGCATATGATGCAGGGTAGTTAAACTACACATAACAAAAGCACCCCAATAGAAGCCCACTTCATATGGACACCCAGTTTTTACTGAAAATTTATATCTTAATGATTATTTCAGAAGTACCTTTTGAGAAAGACGACGTCACCTTCAACACTATTAAATTTACAAGCATGTTTATTAGCATCTATCACACGAGCATCGTCTACTTTCCTCAGAGGAAGTTTATCCAAAGTACAATCTGAAAATTACAACATATATTTTTAAAATCAACTTCATGAAGTGTATCGTAAAGTACCAGTAAACGAACTGGCTAAAAAGATCTTGGATATTTTTCTGACGAGAAGAGATTGTCCGCCATTACTCACCTAAAATCATGGCCATTTGTCCACACAAACAATAATACACAAACAATGCCACATCATCTGCATTATATTCCTCCTTATCCTTGGTATCTGAGCATACAATACTTCTAGAAATCACTTTAGGCATCGTAAAACGCTCAAATAATCAGCCACATTTGTTCGTCTTTATGTCGTACTTTCTTGTTTTGAGTTTGTTTTGAGCCTTTTAGCTCAGCGGTTTTTTTTTGTAAGTATGCTCTTACGCATGAGCACACAGGAAACCCACCACTCATGCACTGGACGGTGGGCGTCAATCTGGGCGTCTTTTGCGCGTCCCGTTCGGGTTCAGTTTCATTTGTTTTTTAATAACATATAATAAATAATATGTAAATATTTAATAAGAAAACTGTATTTATAAAACTTTAAATCCTAAAGTCGAAAGCGCTGTATATAAATAAAATATAAAAAATCTAATCAAGAAAGAAATAATAAACTAGTCGATGAAGAACACTTACTAAAGACAACCTAAGGAATATCAAAATAAGAAAGCTTACTTGAAAAGAAATATCTTCAACTATTTTCTTTAAAAGAAAGTATTGTCTTGCAATGTCTAAATTCATTGGAAGATTATTTCAAAGAGTTGGAGCTGCAATAATGTTATTCGGGGGGAAATAAGCCTGATGCGAGATGACGTTTTACCCCCGTCTCTAGACCATAATCCTTTTCACATTGCTTTTGTTCTTTAATTATGACTATTGTTCCTGTATTATCTAAGGAATCAAAAATTTTAATATGAAAGAATTTTAAAAACTATTATGGTATAGAGTCGGGGGTAAAACGTCATCTCGCTTCCGAGGCTTATTGAAATGAAAGTGTGGTGGTAATGTGTTTGAAAAGCAACTGAATAATAGATGGAAGAGAACAGGTCAGACTTTAACCAAATCATAACTTTTATTGACTTTTATTTATTGATTTTTTAGGTTTCCATAGCGATATCAGCTGTGTTCAACCTGAAATAAATAATATTACGATATTATTAGCCATGTGATGATGCTCTGTCTCTTTTTCATGGTTATTGCTAGCTATAGTCAGTTATAGAAGGTAAGATTTGAAGCACAGGAAGCCCAATCTCTTTATCTTTTTATCCTTTACCAAGCAAAGTACGGCCGGCTGCACAGATACAGAGGTTGGGCTCCAAGTGATTTCTATTCTGTTGTAATAAAATTAAGATACATAAAGACTGCTCTGTAAAACTACCACTTACAAAGACCACATGTCTTTTGGCAAGCTTTCTTCACGAAGTCTTGTGAACAGCGGTCTTTGAAGTATTGACATGCTTTAGGGCCTGATCTGTCTGAGCAACCGCCTGAGAACAACAATAGAAGACCGTTAAAAGACACAAAAACAGTTTACATGTACTCAACGAGGTACACTACAAGGCAAATACAGAGTAAATGTGTAGTCACTATAGCGCAAAGATAAACAAGCATTTTACTCACCTGCTGGAGACGTGGTTGGAGGCAAAGGTGGTTCTGGGCTTGGTGGTGGTGATGGCGAAGGAGGCGAAGGAGCTAGAAAATGATCATGATATTTTTGAAATGAATTCATTATCTCTTAATCAACTCGCGTGTGAAGTATACCAACAGCTGGTTGGGGTTGGCAAGACGCTTAACTTGATCAGTCGAGAGTTGACATAATCTTGGTAACGTTATTTACTTACTTGATCCGGTAATCTTGCTGTTAACCCAGTCCAAATAGCTGGAGACTCTCGCAAATACTGTGTAGAATGTTGTAGGACAGTTTCTCTTGCCGAAACTGACAATCCCGTGTTGCACCCATCGTCCTCGCTCTTCACATACAAGAGGCCCGCCGCTGTCACCATGACAACCACCTGATGACGCACTTGATTTAGCATCACCTGCGCAGATATGTGCCTTACGATCTACGATAGTGAACTTCTTCTTGCAGTCTGAGTGAGAAGCTACAGGTAGCATGGCTTGTTGAAGTGTGTCTGCTGAACCACTCGAAGCCGATGTGCGACCCCAACCTTGACATTAATTAAAATATATAAGAATGAGTGGGTATCTTAAAGCGCTATTCTTCCTAACATTACATACAAACATGCTGCTCGATAGAATATTCCTTTAGGCACAAAACGTCACAGTTGAAAAGATTTACTGCAGAAATAAATCCAATAAGAAATTTTGTGAATGTCGTGCGCAGACTCACTGATGCATTAGAATATAACGTATTTCTCGTCGTTTGGAAATGTTTCGTACCATCTACGGTTTTTTGTTGGCTCACCTGTGATGTAACATTTGGCACCAACAGCTGCTTCAGTTGTTGGAAGACATGCCAAGTTCACCTTATCACTCAGAGTTACCGGTGTCCTGAGCTGTAGAAGAGCGATGTCATGAAGTTTTTGTTGGTCCGTGTACCCAGAATGCATTATTACTTTCTTGATCTTCATAAAGCGTTCTACACTAGTAATACTAAGTCTTCGGTGAGCCCCTAAAAACATTTGGAAAAGTCACTATCATTCACTAGATCCGGGTATTGCTTCCAACACATCGCACCATTGAATAATGAAATCACTACTAACGTACCTACAGCCACGATGTATCTTTTGGGGTCTGGGTTCTTGTTAACACAGTGAGCCGCAGTAAGAACCCAGTCTGGTCTGATCAGTGTACCACCACAAATGTGGTAGCCATCAAGACGAAGAGAAATCTGCCAAGGCCATGAATGAGGTGCGGCATCTTGGCCATTGATCACGCGGGTTCCCGCGGGACGTTTTCCGCAACCTCGAAGGATCAGAGTAACAAAGCAATAAACAATTTTGGTTTTCAGTTTTACTACGGGTTATGACTTTAAAAATGCTAATCAACTTGCGATGATCGTCAATTATGGTAAAATTAGGGAACGTTCGACATTTGTTGTCATAATGGTGAATCTATATTCCTTCACGTTAACACACGCTATGATGTTTCTCGGCAAAGACCACGCGAGAATCGAACGGTAACTTAATTTGCTCAAAATTTACTAAAGTACCTTCAATTAGGGCAGGAAGAACGAGGAGAAGCGCTGCCCAGAAAATCATTATTTGACCGTGCTTTTCCTCAGACAGAGAGACTTACTTCGTCTTGCTTTGTATTTTACCTGTGGCAGTCAGTATTACCGACTACTGACCTTAGGTCTTATACGATGATTCATTCATCCATTTACTCGTCCATTTTGTCATTCATTCTGTCATCCATTTGTTCATTCAGCTGTATCAACACGGTAAGGTGACATGCAGATGGCTCTCAAAGACATTCAAGCTGAACACATTTTAGAATTCTATGAAATTCCTGACATACAAACATGTATGGACTGCAGTGTTTAGACCAGCAGTAACACAAGTATTGCTAGTATAACTATAGCCTTCTCTTTGGCTTATTCTAGTTGCTAGTCCAAAAAAACAATAGACCGTTTTCTCAAGGTAGCGTGCGAATCCAATTTAAGGAACTTGACGGGCCACGATACCAGAACACGAGTATTATCATGCATTTCTATGAATTGTTTTTAGATAAGAATTTATAAAATCGATTACTCTCGTCTATAAATATAAAACTATCTTCTCAATTTTACTGAATTTGTGTTTTTCAGTTTTGTGGCCCGTCAAGTTGGATGCGCACGCAACCTCGAGAAAACGGTCTATTGCTACCGGCATTATAGTTGTTTTTTCGTTGTTTTGTAGTTATATGTTAAATTTTCTGTTAAGTGTTAATTTTTTCGCTTTTGTATAATCACTTCAGCTCATGAGTTTAATAATTTTAAGCAAGTGTTTTGGGGAAGTGCCTAATGGTCATTAAAGCACCTGCCTGGAGCTTGGTGTTTTTGTTTCCGATAAAAATCTACTTGATGAAACATAGTTCATATCTTTAATAACTTTTCAAGCAACAAAAACACCTCAAAACTAGAAATTGAAAGGAAAATATAAGGAAGATTGCGCATCTTACCAGTCAGATCGAGCGAACTCCTTGTTCAAAAAAAAAAAAAAAAAAATGACATGCATAAGAAGGGCACAGGGAACCCAATCTCTGAAAAGTGCAAGTAGTATCTACGAGTTCGCCATAGAGCGCGTTTGATTGTACTTTTTATTGAAATTTTATATTGACAACCCTTTTAACACATTGCCTCATGGTCAGCAGTGTGTGCGCAAGTACAAACGACGAAACTGAACAACCACTAACAAATATCAAGATAAACATTTTAATGATTTTACTTCATGGGTGAAAATACAGTGTTCCCTTGTTACCATAGAGACGCCGTCTTACTCAGGACTGGACTTTTAGCCTGAAATCATAGATAAAATACTTTCTTTAGCCTTTATCAGCTCTAAAGTGATTCAGATACATGATTCAAGATACTCACAAAGATTGCACGTCTTTCTACAGGCTTTCTGAACAAACGATTGTGAGCTGCAGCGATTTTTGTAAAACGTACAAACTTTAGAACCCCATAAATCTGAACAGCCTCCTGTTGAAGATTGATAACCATCAATATTAGTATTACTAGTATTAGTATTATCCATTCATTCAGTGACAGCGGGAATGATTCGCATCTCACAAATGCTTTCCGGTTTTAACTCCCTTGGTTCTCCTGAATGATGTGAGTAGAGTTGTTTGTTGGTTCTCTTCTGTGCTTTGAGGGTTGTTTGTTGATTCTCTCCTGTGCTTTGAGGGTTGTTTGTTGGTTCTCTCCTGTGCTTTGAGGGTTGTTTGTTGGTTCTCTCCTGTGCTTTGAGGTTTGTTTGTTGGTTCTCTCCTGTGCTTTGAGGGTTGTTTGTTGGTTCTCTCCTGTGCTTTGAGGGTTCACGTTGATCAAGCCCTAATGTGTAGACTGTGTGGGGTTTACTTCCAATAAAAATAAAACTGAATCATTGTTGTTTAACCTGGAGTAAAGCAGAAGGTTCTTTACCTGGTGGAGATGCAGTTGGTGGTGGAGGGGGAGGTGGTGATCCTGCAGTTGGCGGAGGAGGTGGTGGTGGCGATCCTGCAGTTGGTGGTGGTGGTGGCGATGGAGGTAGAGGAGCTACAAATAAATTTCTGGATTAAAATGACACTAGAACGAAATAATATTATAAAATTTAGCTCTCAACCGTGAATTGCTAGAGCACAAAACACGACTTACTTCCTGCAATGTTGCTGTTAATCCAGTCCAGGTAGCTAGATACTCTAGCAAACACAGTGTAATGTGTTGTAGGACACCACTTCATTCCAAAACTAACAGCTCCGTGTACCACCCATCGTCCTCCTTCCTCGCAGACGAAGGGCCCGCCGCTGTCACCATTACATCCACCAGACGCCCCGTCTCGTCCCTCACCAGCACACAAATGAGGTCCTCGTCTTATTCGCCAGATCTTTCTGCAGGTCTCGTATGAAACTACGGGTAGAACAGCCTGTTGTAGGACGTTAGCTGAAGCTCCGTTAGCCATACGACCCCATCCTGGAATGAACGAACGAATTCGAACCATATGTTAACCATTATTATGTTGTATATTCAAGTGCATGGTTCTGAATCTCACCTGTGATGTAGCATTTGGCATCAACAACTGCTTCTGCTGTTGGAAGACAAGCAACGTTCACCTTATCACTCAGCGTGGCTGGTCTCTCGAGCTGCAAAAGAGCGATGTCATTTTCTAGTTTTGTGTTGAAGCCTGAGTGTTTTATGACTTGTTTGAGCTTAAACTTCTCTTGTACATCCGTGGTTGAACTTCGTAAATGCGATCCTGAAAAAGTTTAATCAAATGGCCATGAATTGTTAAAGAAATAATTCAACATAGTTCTGAGGCGTTTGGATTTGTTCGTCCATTCTACATACCTACAACTACTGTGTATCTAACGGGGTCTGGGTTCTTGTTAACACAATGAGCCGCGGTAAGAACCCAGTCAGGTTTGATCAGTGTACCACCACAAATATGTCTCCCACCAACACGAAGAGAAATCTGCCAAGGCCATGAATGGGGTGCGGCATTCTGACCATTGATCACACGGGATCCTGCGGGACGTTTCCCGCATCCTAATCCTGGCATATAGAAAGAGTTACCATTAGATAGAACTACACCATGATCATGGAGAAATGATCCATAACTGAATGTGTTATGTTTATATTTCTTATTATCGCTCTCTATATCATATATCAGGCTTGTTGAATATGTTAAGTAGTGGTGCTACAAATACCTTCAGTGAAGGCAGGCAAGACGAGGAGCAGAGCTATCCACATATACATCTCAAACTGTCTTCTTCGTCAAACAAACTTGATATATGAATGTCCTGCACGATGTCAGTAATACGATCTATAGCTCGGTCTTTATACGATGATTCATTCATCCATTCATCCTTCTATTTGTTATTCATCTATCCATTCAGTTGTTAGATGTATCAACATGGCTCGCAAAGGACTTCAAGCTGATCAAACTCTCTTTCATAGTTCTTACAAACATTCTGTTCAGCTGAACAAGGCATGTTTCTTGGATTGCGGCAATGCATGTGTTTTATCTTAGTTCAGTATGTTTTTGTTTCTTCTACGTTGAATTTTATTACTAGGATTCCAAGCTTTCGCAACACTGACCCATGATATTGTCAGATGGAGTGAAAACATTAACCGTTCAAACTGCGTAATAAAATAATAATCAACGCGTAACTATGGAAGCGCACGAGTGTGGTATATTGTTTCAGTATTCATCCCTCCAGGTTATCGTATCCCAAGCACGATGCTGGTCGTCTATCAATGTCTTTTGTTTTTGAGTTTCGGCATATTTCCCTCATTGTTTAAGCGTTGAGCTAGTATGACAAGAGACGCGTATGGAAAATCTCTTGGCTGGAAAGATACGAGTCCTACTGATCATAACTTTAAGAAGTGCATGTCTGTTCGTTTCTATCTCTATTGTGATTGGCTAACTAGTATTTCTCCTCTTTGATTCGTTGTATCAGAGTGAAAAAACTTTATCTATCAAGGCTGGGTTTTCTTAAGCCAGCTGATTACTTGCCAGGACACACCCTTGGGGACAAGAGAATATTAAGTAAGTACTTCATATTCTCTTGCTTGAGGATCAAGGGTAGTGGTAGCGGTGGTACACTTGCATGCACCTCACTTCTGGGGTCTCTGGTTCCAGATTCCTGAACTCGGTATTGGGTAGAGTTTCTCTCTCTCCTTTGATTTGAGGAATTTTCTCTGATTTTCTTTCCTCCACAAAACCTTACATTCTAACTACTAATTCGTTTCAGGGTATCGATAAAATATAGGTAGCCGGGCTGGGGGTTATCATGTTATATTTGATTAACTTTGAAATCTTTCAACAGCGAGTATTTGTTGAGGTGTCATTAGAATATACTTGTAAATCGTGAGATCTGAGTTGATTGCTTTTCTATAAAGGCGAATATTGCAACCGAGGGAAAGCTAAAGGTGAATTCCAGTCGTTATTTGGGGAATTGGATGGAGCAAAGAAACTGATTCATCAATAGAACAACACAGTAAACAGAATCGATTCGATGAATTCTTTTTATTTGTCTATTGTTACTATAGTTTCATCCAGATGTTGAACATTTTCTGTTGCTCTGGTTTAACCTGAAAAAAGCAACAATATCATAAGGATTATCAGTGGCTCAATTACTGACCAGAGTTATACTAAACATAATTAATACTCACATAAATTGCATGTTCGTTTGCATAAGTTCCTTATAGCTGGATGTGAGCATGCGTACTTCTTGTAGAGTTGACACATACGTGTACCCCACTTATCTTGGCATCCTTGAATAAATGATCAAAATATTTCATTGAAGTTTGAGCATGCCCCAAGATGGATTAAATTAGAGGTCAACTAAAATACCTGGTGGTGGAGGTGCTTGGGTAGGAGGTGGAGGTTCTTGGGTAGGAGGTGGAGGTGTTTGTGGTGGTGGTGGTGTCGGTGGTCCTCCTGTGGGTGCTGTAAAACGAAGGTGTTAAAACATAATCAGATTCGTTGAAAAATAATTATATCGACAACCAAAGAGATACTCTATGCATTCTTACATCCACCAATGTTGTTGTTAATCCAGTCCAGATAGCTGTTGACTCTTGCAAAGACAGTGTAGTGTGTTGTTGGACAGTTTCTCTTGCCGAAGCTAACAGCTCCGTGTACCACCCATCGTCCTCCTTCCTCACAGACGAAGGGCCCGCCGCTGTCACCATTACATCCACCAGACGCGGCTGCTCGGGCTTCCCCTGCACATAGATGAGCCTTAGCATCTGCGATGGAGTACTTTGCCTTGCAGTCTGAATGAGAAGCGACTGGTAGCATGGCTTGTTGAAGGATGTCTGGTAAAGGTCCTCCGCCACTTGTGCGACCCCATCCTTTGATAGCAAAATGAAGCATTAATAACGATAAGCCTTTCTAATGCCTCAGTGTTAAATGATCTCACCTGTGATGTAACACTTTGAACCAACGATTGCATCTGCTGTCGGGAGACACGCTACATTCACTTTATCACTCAAGCTGACAGGTCTCTCGAGCTGCAGAAGAGCAAGGTCATGCTTCAGGTTCTGCATAGAGAAGCCAGAGTGCTTGATAAGCTTCTTTAGGTTAAACGTCTGCTGGACGCTTGTAGTTCCTCGTCTTCTGTGACCACCTGAGGATAACAACAAATTGATCTACATGTACCCAGTTAGAGACATTCATGCATTTCACATTTACTTATGTTATCGCGCCAAGACATATCCCCGAATATGCGAATAGATTGATGTGAAGAGAACGTTTAGAGACGCACTCTTTTCCTATCTGCAATTTTGTTGCCGGAAAATTAAAATACTGCACAAGATAATGCCCCAACCACACATAACCTTTATGCGTGTATACCATTCTTAATTGTGTAATAACGAAAACCATCGTTATTAGTCCTGATTTATAGCACACGTTTCTCTTGGAGCATAGAACAATGATTACTTTACCTACTACCACGGTGTAGCCGCTGGGTACAGGGTTTCTATCAACACAGTGAGCCGCAGTAAGAACCCAGTCTGGTCTGATCAGAGTACCACCACAAATATGTCTGCCACGAACACGAAGAGAAATCTGCCAAGGCCATGAATGTTGTGCGGCATCTTGGCCATTGACCACACGCGCACCCGCGGGACGATTCCCGCAACCTAGCGGAATTAAGATACGTAGTTAAAACAAGAGTTTACGAAGAAGGGATGTTGCTCTATGACAGTTTTCTTTAAAACTTTGACCAGCAATATCCAGAGCCCTCAAAAACTAACTTACTATCTTTGCAGTCAAACGATTTTACACACGTGTTGGCCAAATGATTCAATGGGTGTGGCATTAATATGCTCCTGTTCTGTTGAGTGATTTTTGATGCAGTAAGCTTAGATGATCACCGCTATTCGGCGGGGATAAAAAAAACATGGCACGTTTAAACAGGAGTTCACGAAGAAGTGAATCATCTCTAATTCTCTAATTTCACAGGTTTTTGTGTCAAACTAAAATCGATAAAAATATGTCTTTATAGATTAAAGGTATACCATCTGTTATCAATTAAGGTTCGAGTCACTGATTTGTTGTGCACTGAAAATCTTTCAGGTAGCAAGTTAGAAGCTATGAACCAAAGACAACAATAAACAGAACCTCTTTACCTTGGATGAGAGCAGGAAAAGCAAGAAGAACGGCAACCAAGGTGAGCATGTTGTTGCAGTAACTTTAATGATTCTCATTCATCCAAGGGTGTTAAATATCTTTTTAGCGCGCCAGATGATCAAACAACTGTTTGGTTATTTACCCTTCGTGTGGAGAGGCGTATCGTTGGGGGATACACACAGCTCATTTCTGCACAAATAGCTTTTTTCAACTCAATAGAGAACGAGCGCTGGTCAATATTTTTTTCTTTATCTCGAGTCCTTGGTGTCACGGATGTTTATCTTCTCCTGGATTAAAATTTATGTCAAAGTTAAATGGTTGAAAAATTTGTGTTTGGAAAAAAAGAAGAAGAAGAAGAAGAAGAAGAAGAAGAAGAAGAAGAAAAGAAGAAAAAAAAAAAGACTTTTTATTCCACTGTGCCATACCCTCGAGGCATCGTATGGACAATTCTCATTGCGTGTGGCGTCGTATGGACTTCGGACCTCAAGGCGAATAAATCCTTCTGCCTTTGGGTTCACGAAATACACAAGAAAATGTTCTTTGAGAATGGACTTGTGTCATTTCGATCTTTTGTATCCTCGCATTCAAGACAATACTAATAAAAGGGCACACACTTCGTGTTAATGCTAAAAAGTCTAGTCTATTTTGCAAATTAACTTAAGATAAATTAATTTATTTAAACTGCTATTCTGAAAACACCCGGAATCAAGCCAGCTTGGATCTATTTTAGATCCATAGTTATATGATGTGTTTCTAAGGCTAGGGAAGATTTGTCTGTGCTTTTTGGTTGGGAAAACCTTTCCATCATTACTATCTTATGGTTTACGAAAACAGTGAAGGTTCTTTTACAGTTTCGTATTTCTTTATTAGTATGTCATGTGACTGAGGTATGTGGGCTACAGCTTCAATCAATCAATCAATATTTTATTCAATACTTATTAATATAAAACATAATTTAAATATTTACATTTGTGAGAAATATAACATACATAAAAGTACAAGCTACCTATGATAACTTAAAAGTTAGACTAGATAGGTACATAAATTTAAATTGTAATATCAATTAGGTAGATGATACATTTTTCAATTTTTCAGGTCACGCAATACTCAGAATGCATTAAGAATTTCAGACCTCTGCACGATAACCAATAATTTCGAGATTTCTTCAGTAAAAGATACCTCGCATCACTACTATTAGACACAGGATACCCCGGCCTTATCTAATGTTATTCTGATCAGTGAAAATCGATTGGTATTCAGTCCTCCCCTTGTGTTACAACGCTTACCAGGTCTCAAATGTCAGATCACCTCAATGAGATCAGTCATTCATGTTTACATAGCATCTCCAGGGTAGCTGAGGTTCTCGTTAAAAATGGCGCCTTTTTATGCCTCGGTCTTGCTAGGTGCCTTATTCTGTGCCTCAGGTAGGTATGGAAGTACTTTAACTCTATTAGAATGATTAACGGATTTCATCTAAGTAATTTAAACCCGACAAAACGAAACCTTCAACTCGTTAAGGGTTCCAGTAGAAATCATTATGGATTCGTGATCAGTGAACGAACCGCCTTAATGTTTACTTTTGTCTCTTGGTTTGAAAATCCACTGCAATTTTATTTCATTTTGCCTTCTTTCTGAAGCAGCTCACAATTTTGAGTCAATTTTGTATTGCACCGATTTTTTCTGGCTATTATTGTCATCATAGCAAGCTGACTGCAGCGTACATGGTGTGGAACCGTATACCGGTAACGGCTACAGAGCGTGGAGTGTATAATTGGAGTCAGTGTCTAAACGTTTGTTAGTGTTTCATGAACCCTTTTTTGCATCCTTGTTGATCTGACTCTATGATCAAAAAGAATCAAGCAATGGTATACTCTTACAAATCCGCCTTGTTACTATCTTTGCTACAAAGGAATGTTGAAGACATATATGTTAGAGTTCGTTTGGCTACATCTGATAACAGGTTTGATGATTACTAGAATAAAGACATGCATAATGAATAGTATCAGGCGTTTGCACATTTGACCTGAGGAACGATAGATGTCAAAGTAATGGCGGTCGAGCTTCTTTTTTTCGTTCAATCTTTTTTATTTTGCGATCAAGAAAAAAAGTAAAAAATGCTATGTTTTGTCCGTGTGGAATAGAGTTGAAGGCGAAAGGATTTTTTATCTAATTGATCTGACAATCTAGGCATTCCATTCCATCCCCATTAAATTCTTTTATCTATCCTACAATACACCATTCTTCCACCAATACAACTATCATTCCAGCCTTCATCCATCTCGTCCATCCATCC
>NW_022261697.1:72463-86225 GCF_009602425.1 Actinia tenebrosa | reverse complement strand
GGCGTCTTTCACTAATTTGGGGTCGATGGACAAAAATTCGCATAGCGAGTGAAAAAAAGAATTTAGAACAATTCTAACTGCAATTTTGTAGTGAGGATAGATAGTACTTTCGATGGTAGGAATATAAAAGAAATCTATTTTTCGAGCCCAGATCGAGTGGCACGCTGTTACAGAGACGCCCTCTTAACTGCCTTCGAAGTTTACTCCCATTAAAGAGTGACTTTTACTCTATATGAAAGTTGTTTTGAAAGTTTTTACAGAGAAATTAACTCTTACAGAGTGGTTATAATTCCAAGTCACCTTTAAGAAAAGTAAAAGTGAGACCTTTTCTAGAGTATATTTCTTCCTTGCTTTTTAAGATGCATCAACTCCTACTGTTCGTTTTCATACTTAGATACCTCTCATCTTGTAATAAAACCTCTGAACTCAAATGTCATGCTGGATGACTTTGGCGACAGTACGGCCACCTTAACCATGCCATTTAATAGCTCTATCGTAGTTGAGCACGCCACCCCAACAAACCAGCGGTGTTGTGATGAGCTTCGGATAATTTGCTAAGAAATGTACAACAAATCTTGGACTGATCACAACATTTTGATAGATATCTTTTTTATACAAAGTTTTTTGTAGTCTTTTTTAATTTTGATCGAACACTACATAGCTTTTGGATGTATGAATTGATAATGATAAAAAGTTACATGGCTCATCAGTCAAAATACAGTACGTCGAGAGAACACTGAGTTAACAAAACCTCTTACATATATTTCGTATATGAATGCTTTATTAATCCACTTGGATGAAAGATGTTGATTTGAAGCCAAAATCTTTGCAGTACAAGATTTTTTATGCTGTCCACAATATGTGAGGAGGCTCTTGTTAAAACACTGTATGTGAGCTATTCGTACGGCAGCCGATTTCGTTCTGTAGTTCTTAAGTATATTATATTAAAAAGTGTTCAAATTTTAACTATCCAGTATCTTCGCTTTTTAGAGAATAGAAAGCGAATAACTTTGCAGACTTATAAACTTATGGCTATCAAACAAGCACCGGATAATTCAATGATCACGACTAGCAGAGTCTCCTGACACATGGCTTCAAAAAAAGAATTCTGCGGTGACCAGCATGAAAGACCATAAACATTAACTAAGCTTGTGTGAATGTGTCCTTACAACAAGGGGTTGTCTCTGCTGCGATGAAACAGGCTATTATTACAACTGTTCTCAAAAAAACCCTTCCCTTAATCAAGAAGAATACAGCAATTACAGGCATATATCAAACTTAATGTTGCTGTCTAAGTCTTGCGAGAAGGTTGTAGCAGCGCAGCTTACTCGCCATCTGCTGAATAACAACATTCAAGAGCTCTACTAATCTGCATACAAAACGGGACACAGCACTGAAACTGCCCTTCTTAGAGTCTGGAACGATGTTCTGGGAGCAATTGATAATGACAGATGTGTTATCTTGTTGCTACTAGATCTTTCAGCTGCTTTTGATACGGTCAACCACCCTATTCTTCTTGAAAGATTAACAACACCAACTGGAGTAGATGGTACTGCACACCAGTGGTTCGTTTCTTATCTGTCAGATCGCCAGCAATATGTCTCCATAGAGAAGTCAAGATCTTTAATCCGAAATTTATCCTGTGGCATACCCCAAGGATCAGTGCTGGGGCCATTGCTGTACATAATCTACACCCTTACTCTTGGGTCCATCCGCCATCGACACGATGTTTCCTTGTCGTCTGTATTTGATGATATGGAAAGACCTTGTGCCAAAGTTGAAGACTGCCTGCGTGATATCAATAGCTGGACGTTGCAGAACAATTTAAAATTAAACAACGGCAAGACCGAGGTATTGATCCTCCACTCAATGCATCAACCAATGCCACCACTAAAGTGTGTTGTAGTTGGTGATGCATCTGTCAACTCCACTGATAATGCACGAAACATTGGTGTCTTATTTGACACGACGATGAACCTTGAGAAACATATTAATGACATTTGTAGAGTTTCGTTTTATCATATTAGAAACATTTCTCGTATCAGAAGATATCTTAGCTTTGAGTCTGCAAAGGCATTAGTCCACGTATTCGTTACATCTTGTGTTGATAATAACAATGCATTATTATATGGATTACCAGATTATTTGATTAAGCGTCTTCAACATGTGCTCAACACTGCTGCAAGACTAGTAACATTAACACGTAAGACAGACAATATAACGTCTATTCCTTATGAGCTACATTGGCTCCCAGTAGAGCATCGTATCAAATTTAGGATTTTATTATATACTTATAAAATAATCAATGATGCTGCACCTGAATACCTTAATGTCCTTTTAAACCATTATGTACCTAAACGTAGTTTAAGAACACAGCACAAACTTATCTTAGAGCAGCCTAGCTATAAACGTAAATATTATGCTCCCATGCTGTGGAACAAGCCTCCAGTTTATATTAAAGAGAGTTCTTCCTTAGCTATTTTTAAAAAGAATATAAAAACTTATTTGTTTAAGGATGCCTTTAATTTGTAGCTCTTTAACATTTAGCATTTAGGTATTACATAAACATAGGACAGTTTGATTCAAGTTCTTTGAATTACCAAAAATTCGACTGATTAATCAAAGGTTTACAATATGTTTACGTTTGTTTGGCCGTACGAACGGTCACTCCGTTTCTATCTCAGTGGCTTTTTTAAGGTAAAAGCAAACTTTGTTGCACAGATACTGGCTTCAAACAAATCCCCTGTCCTCCATGTGGCTTAAAAAAGCATTTAGTTTGAATTTCTTGCTACAAATTTAAGGTATTAGGATACGAAAAATGACGATTTGCTCGAAAAAAAATTTTTTCTGAAATTTCGTAACTTTAAACTTTTGTCTTTCATGTGTTAGTGAAACTTCTTGCAATATTTGATTGGAAAAACCAAAATGTTGAGACAAATCGAAATCGTGACTTTATCAAGACCAGAAATGACCCGTCGCTTGCAATAACGTTGAGTCCAAATGCTCCTTTGTCCTTGCAAAAAGATCACGCATTGCGATCGTCCTGAACAACAGATAATTTGACAAGTGATGACAAAATGGAAGGCTCCAGGTGTTTTGGCCAACACCATCGTGGCTCCCTGCAGCTTCCGGCTCCAAACAAAGAAATACAATTTTCTCGAACTCTATTTGCCGCTAAAACTTCAACTTCGAAAAGCTAAAAGGCCCTTGGATTTCATTCGATTTTTCTAAAATTTGGAGAGTTTAAAAAGAAACTCATAACCCAAAAAATGGTGTCTCCGATTTTTGAAATTTAATTTCTTTCCAAAGTTATGACGCTTTTTACTCTAAACAACACTCCAAAAGCAATCGTCGAACTTTGATCAAAAATAGCGAGAGATATAAAACAGATATCCAAAATCTGGGACACCCTTTTTGAGCTTATTATCTCCTGAGTATGTTAAGACATTTTCCGCAAACATAGCTTAAAATGTACGTGTCCGTTAACGTTTTTACTGAGGCATGGTCAAATTTCGCTTCGAGGACAATAACGTGAACAACAATTTAAAAAATCGTATTTTCAAGATTACTTTATAAACTATGTTTATTCAGCTCTCAGAAAATGTATACTTTGTTTGTGTTATACTATAAAGCCAGCGCGTTATTTACGTTTGCGCGCATAGTGGTCGTAAACGTATCCTAATACCTTAAGCAATTGTGTAAACTGGAATGTTCTTTCTCAGTGGCTTTTCTGCGGCAAATTACGAATTTCTGCCTTCAAAACACTGTTCATTCATCCAAAAGGTATGTAGTGTTTGACCATGTTTAGAAAGACGAAAAAAATACTTTGTATATCAATGATATCTATCAAAATGTAGTGATCTCTTGAAGATTTCTAGTAAATTTGTCAGCGAATACTTTGAAGCACGACCTGATAGCCTCGTTTGAATGATAACTTCATAGAAATGCCACTGGTTTGTCGGAGTGACGTGCTCAAATGAGATAAGAGCTATTGTGCATGGCAGGGATATGTCAAAATCTTCACTCAGAGAACTGGAAGGGTCAAGAAGAAGCTGGTGCAAATGACGTATAAAAGAATGACCTAGCATCAAAACCTGGGGCTCGGCCATAACTTTTTGAAGAGAGAACAGTGGCATAAGAAAAATTACCTAGAGGAAAAGTAGATGCATCTAGGTATCTTAAACTACATACAAAGGTGGTGGGTAAAATGTTTCAGTCTTGTTCTTCGTAGAGCTGCTGAACTTGAGCGAAAGAAAGTAGCGAATGAGGGCATATAGCAAAACTTCACCCTTAGTACCCTTTCAAGTCACATGTCGCAAATTACGTTTCACAAAGAGCACGTGGTAATCCTGCCGTAGTTAAGCGGAAACCGCAGTTTACCCCATCCTGTGATAATGTACAATTTACAAGATAACATATGACGCTTATGGGATTAGCAAAGGTATTAGCGCTGCATAAAAATGCCATTATATTTGGAGTATAATGTTTGGTTTTTACACTCTGAACAGTGTCTAGTGTGCAAATTTTTAATGCAAGCAAAGAAATCTTCAGGATTTGGTTCTACTTCATCGTTATCAACTACAATTATGTTTCTGCACATAATGCAAGTTCCTGTTTTCTCAGAAAATAAAGCAAAATAGCTACTTTATTGTTTCCATAAGAGGAAATAAGAAAACAGCTATGTATTATTCTTTATGATCCGAGCAGTCATTTTCTCTATTTCTTCTTTAACAATTTTTTTTACAAGCCTCATTTTCAACAGGTTCTGGTTTCAACAACCAGGGCTGGTTTAGCGTATGTGAAGTATATAGACAAATACCGTTTAGAGTTGCCAAGTTGATTTGCCAGCTAGGATTTCTATTTACTTTGACCATTCGCTCATTTCTGTATACTTCTCTTAGGCGGTTGATCTATTTGTAGTAATGAAAGATTGAGGCAAAATGAGGTTCAAGTAGAGAAGCACGAGTGACTTGAACACATCGTAAAACTTTAGTTTTTTACTTCTGTAAGATACTGATGTCTATAAAATCGTAGCTGATCAATAAGCACGTGCCAATTATCTTTCTTATGTTCAGGAACCGCGAGACGATAATTACCGCAGTTTATTAAAAAACTATCAATTCTGTTACGTAATTCTTCTTTCAATTCTAAAGGATCGTGATTTCTAATATTTTCACGAGCATAGATTTTGCTGTCTTGGTAATGGCTCTAAAAAGTAAAAAAAAAAAAAAAAAAAACTTTAACACTGATATTGAATATTTGTGATTGAGGATTCCATAGCTATATGGCGAGAAAAGGGAAGGTCAGTCGCGGCGAGAACGTTTATGTATGTCATGAAAGCGAGGTTCCGAAAATAAGTGGGTGGACCAATGGACGAAAAGGACGAGTTAGTGTTTTATTGGTAGCGGATAAGTATAGTGCTGATGTCAGAATCTCCCTTATCATCCAGTGGTGACATTCTACTTTTTCCTTATCTTGTCAAACTTTAAGATGTCATCCAGTGGCCTCAAATCTTTATGTACTGTTGAAGATTTATTTAGCGCCAATTTCCTTTCTTTGCATACACGATCTGTATTTGCTGCTGACGCACTTGCTTCTCCAGGAACGTATTCCCGTAATTTTGTAATTTTATTTTTCTTTTTTCTATTACATTTCAAAACAAAAATTAATCTTATTCAAAAATCTTAGTCCAGAATTGCTAACAAAATGTTCGTTTTACCCAATTATCATAAAATTAAAAATTCTTCACTCGCAAAATGGCATCTTCCAAGAATAGATGAACTATGTCTACAAAAATATTGTTGCTGTAGACATCGTGTTCAGTTTGGCTTGGTGTATCGTATTTAACATGTTAATATGATCAACTGCGCATTAAATATAGGTACACTAAAATACTAGGCATAAAATCTCTAAAAATAAATAAATAAATAAAAATTCGCGATGAAATATTTGAATCTCTATTTGTATTAAAAGCATTTTGATTTGGAACATTTCCTGATGAATTTAAGAATTGCGTATCATGATTACGTAGAGGTGTGAAGTGTGGAGTTGTGGTTTTAGGGGGTGTTGAGGAAAGAGGAGAGGGGGAAGGGGAAGGGGAGGAGGGCTTAGTGGAAGTTTCTTCGCTGGCTAGGGAAGTAACTAATAGGGAGAGTTGGCGGTCTTGGAGTGTGGTTAGAATGTATGTTTTGGATTTAAGGATTGCTTGTGCAGTGCAAGTGTTCTTGTGAAAGGTGAGTGAAGTGTCAAGTAGGGTGAGTCCAGTATTGTGTAAAGTGGAAAACTAGGTGTTGAGGAGTTCTGGAGGAAAGCATTCATTTCTCGCAAGAGGGGATTTGGTTACCCGGGCTAACTCGACTTTCTTCATGATGGGCTCGTCTTGTCTGGTGTATGTAGTCATCTTTTAGTCAGAGATTCGGTATCTTTAGGCTTCTCTGGAGTTAAACTCCAAGGGTTAGCATTTTTGCGAATGAAATCATAAAGTTGTCCCAGATTTCTTACTTTTCGAGCGCAAGGATTACAGCACCGATTGGAATAATGGTTGCTATCCTGCACAAGTTTAATTCCAAATCCCAAATGTTTTTACATAATTCAACTAATGATTTAATTATGTGATTAAGAATCATGACTTCATTTTTCAATTCTTGAATAATTTTCTCCTGATTCGCCAAATCAACTGCGCTAGTTTTTTTAGATTTTTTTATCGCGCGGGAAGGTCTTCCTGGCAAATACAATCTCTTGTACTATTTTCTGTTCTTCTCTTTCGAGCCCTTCTGCCAAAGCCTTCCTTACCTCTGAGGTAAAGAACAAAGGAATTGTTCCTATGATATCTCTGATCATCCTTATTTAATAAAGAAATGTACGTAAAGATGAGATTCAGGCGACAATTAAAAATAATAACATTAGTTATTTTGCATTTAACATTCACTTGCATATCATATTCATCATCTCTACATGTATTCTCCATTTTTTTCCTTCTTCAACCTTTGTATTTTGTTAATCACAGTACTGGTAGATGCAGTAGTTTGCTACACTGAAATACATGTCTATCCTTATATACATTTTTCCAAGTATCCTGCAGTTCAGAGTTTTCCGCATTTTTGAGAATTAACCAATGAGCTTGCAAATTCCGTGCATTTTTTGTAGTAAATAGTCCAAATATTTGTACTATCAACTTAAAATTCTAAGAATGGTATTGAAGAATTTGAAATATTTATGAACGCACTATTTAGACATATACTATATGTAGTACGGGGACCATACTATCCCCCACAATTTAAGCTTCAGTGACATCACTGTAGACGTTAAGTGACGTAAGACTCGCCTCGATGTTGATAACGTATGGCGCTGATGTTTTCTTAGAAATATTAGGCATTGAATTTCCAAATCCTAGCATTACGGAGAGACTTTCTCCAAACATCACGGAGTAACCTTGCATTAGTGTTATGGCAACGCGTCAAGTGTGAAAGCTATGTCGATGCTATCTTTAACTTTCTTGTCATCTATTGCAGTTTTGATCCCTTCAATAATATCATCAGCCGAATGCAGAGGAGGATAAACTAGTATCCCAAGTTACTTTGCGAGTTTCGTTTTCCAATATGGCGTCGCTTTATTCTCGTCTGTAGCGGTGTGCGACTTCCACTTTCCGTAGCAGCCGTTACGTGACCTGTACGAGGCAAAAACTCATGAACTTGTATTGTTTATTAAAAATTCTCTTAATCTACATACATATTTGTTTGGTTTTGCGCCAATTGTAAGAGTTATATCGCTCGAGTTCACTTTGTCACGCGGTGTCATATCTGATGTCATATTGGATTTTATATGGTACATCAAGTAAATGCTGCTTTTCACATATTTGAGTATTTTAAGTTTAAGCAACAAATATGTGTAATTCAGATATTTAAGAAAAGCAAAACCTTGGAATGACCAAAAGTGACCCATGATTTATAGTCTTTTGGACAGTCACAATTGAAGTATATTTACGACAATTTATCGCAAACGCGACTCGTAAAAGGTGTGATAATTTTTGCCTATTTCATACAAAACAAAAATATTTAATAAACCTTACTTACTCCTATACTAGATGTAGAAGTAAGGCGAATAAGAGCTGGGCTACGGACGTTATTGAACAAGTAATCCGTCGAAGAGTTGTCACTCGTTGTTGTTGGAACAAGAGCGACACGTCTCTCTCTCAATTTCTCCAAAAAACCGACGTGAACGAGTCTAAAAACGACTTGTACTCCTTCAAGGCCAGGTAAACAAACAGAAAAATCATCTTTTGAAACGCAATGAACATACAATAATGAAATATCTTGAAAAGAATTTGCCGAGTATGAACACCGCCATCTTGTTGTGCACTCTAAGCCGGTCAAACCAAAGTGATGACGTCACGAAAAAGTGATAATATAGTATCAAACACAATGCATTCTGGGATACTAGTGGAACCTCCTCTGAGCCGAATGGTAGTATCCTTCCTCCACGATGTACACAGTCGGAAAACCAGTTGGATCGGTGATATAAGAATGATTTTCTTTTCTATGTACATTATTCCAAGATCGTGGATATTGAATTTCTCTCAAACCCACCTCGCATTCTCCTGAAAGCTCTATTGGTTGTGGAGGTTGTACACTGAAATTCGCCAAAGGTTTCGCCAAATAGCCGGCCCGAAGTACTCTCATTATTGCGTTAAAATGATTCAATGAAAATGAAACTTTGGTATTATGATGCTAACATATTGTGGTTAATGTTGCGAAAATTAGAAAAAATTTAACTTTCTTTATTACATTTGTTCTGTTTAGGGATTACATGCATCATGTCACGTATAAATTTTGTTCAAAAAGTTACGATTTTTAAAAATATCTATACAAAGTTTAAGATCGTATTTTCAGTTCCCCATTTCGAGAGTCAGATTGCAAACGAGAAGAAAAACAACCAGAACTATTGTATTTCAATAAATCCTTTGGAGGCAATGGGGTCTCAATTTCTGCCAATGTATGAGACCATATCTCTCCTAATTTGTCCATATCTACACTAGCAATGGCTTCGTCTAAAAACATCTCCAACTGTTCCGTGTATAGTGTAAGGATGAAGATACCGTGGTCTATCTGACTTGTTTTATCAAGCTTGCAACCATAACATTCAAGTTGGACGATAATACCAATTTCTTTATCCACTGCTTTAGAGTAGATCAGCCATAGGTTCTTCTCAATCTCTACCTCAGTGATTTCAGAGTCAAAATTCAATCTTCTCCTGGCTTTTGGTGGAGGGATCTTTAGTCTCAGATCAGACGGTTCGGTCTTTCAACGCGTTGAATTTCATCATGATCATCTCGTTGTTGTTGTTGTTGTTGTTGTTAACGTTGCTCTTCGACTTGTTCTTCATCTACTGCTTGTTCTTGTTCTTCTTCATCTTCTACTTCTTTTTCTTCTTTTTCTCCTTCATCTTTCTCGTTTTCTTCTTCTTCATCCTCGCCATCTTCTTTTTCTTCTATCTTTTGCCGTTTACTGGTTTCTGATAGGCTGTCTTCTTTATCTCCGTTCTTTCTCTTCAAAGTAGTTGGAAGTGAAGCGCGTTGAAGGGAAGCTGAAAGATGACTCATTAGAGTACCATCAGGGTTGCATTCGAGCATCAATCCTTGATCGTAATCGCCAAAGAACAGTGACTTACTAGCTTCGTCTTTTACTTCTACTGAAGCATAGAAATCTTAGTCTACGTAAATCCACATTTTTCTTTATCGTACTTCCTCTTGCTTTCTCTATTATCGAGTGATTGCACTTTGCCCTCTCTTTCAAATTTTATATTCTAACACACATTCCAAAGTATGTATCMAAGTATTTAYTAAGRTTTCAATTTTATAYTTATCATTGTTATTTAGACATTGTACATTTTCATCACTTGTAAAATCACACTCGAGTGATTGCGCTATGTGCCCTCTCTTTCAAATTTTATATTCTAACACACATTCCAAAGTATGTATCAAAGTATTTACTAAGGTTTCAATTTTATACTTATCATTGTTATTTAGACATTGTACATTTTCATCACTTGTAAAATCACACTCGTTTGTCAATTTTTCTAAGTCCTTTGAAAAAAAGAAGAAAAAAATGATAATAATATTAATGATGATACAAAATTTATATCGCGCTATTTCCTGATGCTCAATAGCGCTTTACAATATATCTAAAACTCATAAACGTTAACATAACTAATTTACGGGAGCAGTACACGTTAAATTAAAAGAAACCACAAAACTAAAAACAAGAAACTAATCAAAAAACTGTTTAAAAAGATGTGTTTTTGTATTGTTCTCAAAAGTAGGCAATGAGCTGCTCTGGCGGACATGATCTGGAAGAGCATTTCAGAGTTTCGGTGCTGCATATGCAAAAGACCTGTGACCATAATTTACCATTCATGCAGGTGGTTGTCTCAGCAGATTTTTAGAAGCAGACCTCAGGTTCCTTGACGGTTTGTATGGCTGTAATATTTCGGTGATGTAATTAGGTGCTAAGCCATTAAGCGCTTTTTATGTCATCAGAAGGATTTTGTAATTAATGCGCTGAATAACAGGAAGCCAATGAAGCTGCATTAGCACAGGTGTTATATGGTCATACTTTTTAGTATGACTAATAAGACGTGCAGCAGCATTTTGAACATTTTGCAGTGGGTCAATTAAGAATTTAGGCAATCCATATTATAATGAGTTGCAGTTATCTAATTTTGAAAACCGGAAGTCACGTGATTGAAAAAAAATAAAAACCGGAAACCAGAAAGCAACATATTTGAGCGCGTGTTTGCAAAATTCATTCACGCGTTCTCTTTCACGAAACATCAGATTAAACATGGTATCTTCGCGATTTTCTTGTTCTCTTTGACACTTGGTATGATAATAAAGCACTTATTTACTGGGACCTCGGGAAAGCAGTATGTTTGCCTCGGGAAACATCAGCGGTCTCGGGACCAAAAAAACAAAATGTTTCCCTCGGTCCCAGTAAATAAGTGTTAATTATATTCTTATTTGACTGACGGAATGCCGATTTCCATGTCGTGACTGTTGTCTCGATCAGCGCGTAGCAACGAAAATGCTAGTAGCGGTACAACAACATTCCTGCTTCTATATTTTAAGGAGTATAAACAGGACTCACCCCGTTAACTAAGGCAGTAATTGCAAGTTACTCACTCCTAAACCTCCCCTTCATGAAAAATAAGCGAAAATTTACATTTAGCAAGAAAAAAGTACCTGTTGACTGCTGCAAGGGAAAGATCTCTGTCCCATGATTCCTTTCATTAGTCGCCAAGTCTTCCTCGTTCGATCGGGAAGCGGGAAATTTGCCCCCGACAACTCGTTCCCAACAACGCGTGACCCATATCGGCTTCCGTACATTTTGCTCGTCATCAAACTCGACTTTTTAATAAATCATCGATTAGGGTGGCTGACTAGTTTAGCAAAATGTTTTTTTTTTTCTATAAACAACTTCTCGTCAACAAATTTAATGCTGTATGTGTCTAGTGTCAAAGGCTGTGTAAAAACGTACGGCCTAAATAGATCATATGGCAAAGAAATGTAAAGGTAAGATTTTTGGTTAATTGATGACAACAAAAGCACGCCTAAGGCCTTTTCTTGTAACAAAGGTTTTTGAAAACCTATTTTTTAACTGTTGTTTCTGGAAGTGCAAAAAAGGTCTTACAAAATTTTAGTGTCTTTACTTTTTACTTTTACTTTTATTTTATTCAAGAAGTCAATACGAGATAAAATTACACATAACCTGCAAATAGCTATGGCTAGTCATAACAATACAATATTTACAACTACTGAATAAATAATTTATAATATATAAGTGTATACGCGTCTATGTCTTTGGAAAAAAGAAAGGTTATTGGAATAAAATATTTACAACTACTGAATAAAAGTTTTATAATGAATAATTAAGAATGGATTTTATCTCCTCCTGCTCATGTTGGAGCATTCTCACTTGGACAGACAAGTTGCGAATGGCTTTGAGAAGCTGACCGTAATCGATTGACGTTGCCTCCCTTTTATTTGAAGTCGTGGTCGTCTGATCCAAGTCGTCATCAGAGTCGTCGGGAAGTAAGACTTCGCAATTCTTACCAGGAGGGCCGAACGAGTGGAAAGCTGTTGATAGTTTACAACCAGGGCAGGTACTAGTACGTGTCTTACGTTTTGAGGCTTTGGAAGACATTGTAGAGAAATAAACGCGAGTAAACGGAGAAGATAATAAGCGATGTGAACGATCGGACGCAAACAACGAGAAAGAACCACGAGGCCGAAAAACCGGGTATTCACGTACTCTACCATTCCACATTAACTTATATTTAATAGATATAGAAATATAGATAGTTATAGTGCCTTTACTTTGAATACTACATCTAGACTGAAGAACCAAACATTAAATTGTTCATATCTGTGGAAAAGGCACTGGACAAAGAACATTGAATTATATGTAATTTCTATGTAAACATTACAGTGACAAAGATTCAATTTGAACAGTTCAAACTTAGTTTATTATTGCATATGGATACAACTCTTCATAATACATTTGTGTGAAACATGTAGTTTTATTCTAAACAAATGATATAAATTTTATTTTGAAATTATGCAGTATTATGCTTGTTCTAATCCTATGAACTAGTTCTAAGCAGACATGGTGTTGTTAGTACCATTTACTAGCAAAGAGGTCAAATCCATTTCATGGTTTGGGACAAGCAATTTATCATCATTTAACTTCATTATTTCAGCATTTTTCTCCAACACTGTTTCCCATATATGGCATGGGATAGGTAAATCACATAACTATGCAATAAGGGGCCCCCTAAAGTTACTTAAAATAMATGAAACAGTCCAGAATTGATTTACTGATCCTGCCATAGAAAGTGGGACAGTTTTTGCCCAAAATGAATCCTCCCTAATTCTCTTAATGGCCCTTTCTACATGCACTCTAAGCTTAGCAATATCTTCTGTCTCCTCTATTTCAGTTGGACTAAACTGACCTTTCGAACTCAAAAAAGGTGGGATGTTTAGAGTAACACGTTTTTCAGCTAGAGCAGCTTTGATCGTAAAACCTTTATCAGCCATGACATCATCTCCTGGCTCTAACAAATCTAAAATACCACTTAATTTAGTAATAGCAACATCAGATATTGAACCAGTGTATAAACTAGATATAAATGTAACTGCTCCATGAGGGGCAATTCCCACAAGGGCTTTGAAGGTGTTGGTTGATTTATATGASGAATAAAGCTGTGACTTTAATACAAGGGAAGAAGGTGACTGAGTTTTAATCTCAGTGCAATCTAAAATGACTTTGGTATTGGCATACTCGTCTTTAAAGCATGCAGGCCTTCTTTTTTCAATTTCTTGCTTAGATAACCAAATGGGAATGCTTCCCAAAACAAAATATAAGAAGTTGACCCAGGCAATAATTAGTCTACTTATAGTGGGAAGTGAAGCATGAAATCTTACACTAAGGTCATACTYGGTCAGACCACACCTTAGCCTACATAAAAACATAAACAATTCATCAATAAGTTTTAGAGTCCTTGGTCTACCTGCTCTACTTAGATAATTTGAGGCCTGGACATAATATGGACTTCTCATTTTAGATGCAGATGGCTTGATAAAATTGTAAAAAATATAGAAATACTTATGACTGGGAAATCCAGTATAGTGCTGTATACTTTTGTTATCTTTACCAAATCTTTCTATGCCAAATTTTTCCATTGCCAGCTTTTGCTCCAATTCTTTAAT
>NW_022261697.1:51392-61771 GCF_009602425.1 Actinia tenebrosa | reverse complement strand
TTCTGTTCTGTTCTGTTCTGTTCTGTTCTGTTCTGTTCTGTTCTGTTCTGTTCTGTTCTTGGTTGAAAAGCATTTACCATTAGCTTCCCTTGTTATAGATCAACCAACACGGCGCTCGTTTCATTGTTACGTTATTAATATATCGAGGGATTTTAGTCCCATGGCTGCACAAACTGTATATGGTAGTATTGACTGGTTTCTTATACCGACTTTTGAGGGGCATTTTTTATAAATACGATAGTTTGTTGTCCTTTACTGCACATGAAAACTATTGTGTTTATGCAAAGTAACCTTCCAATAGACGACTCGCACTAACGGGTTACGTGACTCTACCTCCCTTAAAACGAGCAAATGGGTCAAAATTAACTCCAGAAAGAGAAATAGCACCTAAAATGTAGTAAGAGAGCGAAGTTTCAGCTCGAAATGTTGACTTTAGAGGAAATGTTATTCATAAAGAAATCAATATTTTATAAAGATTTGTATGGGAAAATATGCTGGGTTGCAAGAGGTTGCAAGCCAACACTTTTCCCCTACGAATCCTTATAAAATAGTCTATTTTATATTTAGTGCCATTTATCCTATGTTCAATATTATGAGCTAAATTTTCGCCCTTTTACTAAGGTTGAACTGCTCTATCCATTTCTAAAGTTCGTTTTGATACAAATAGGTCAAAACCAAATGCTTTATGGGTCGTAAGAAACCAGTGAATTACYTTAGAAATCAAAAAGAAAAAGTTCAAAACTTCATTCTTTTTTAGGGTTTCCAAGCTATACGATAGGCCATTTTCAAGATATAATCACATGACTATTACTGGATGGCAAAAAAATTAAACTTCCTTTATTCAAATAACTTTTGATGGATTACTAATGTCATTTTCAACACCATCTCAAAAATGCTTCAATTCCCCCTTTATAATATACTTTCGATTTCAAGATATCAAGCATTTCAAAGTTTGTGTGCCATCCAGCAAAGCCTTCCCTAAGGGACCTTTGGCTGAATTGATTCGTTATCAAACTGATATATCAGCACGTGACTGCTTGTTGCAAATGGCCTATTTGTCGACGTAACAGCGGCCATGTGGTTGTATAGTCTGAGTTTCTTGGTGTTTTGAAACCCCTGATGAAACGTTCTCGTTCGTTTGCGATCATAACCAGGGATACCACAAATATAGTACASAATTCCAACTAAGTGAAAAGCATAATAGTCGATAATAGACAGCACTTAAAGGCTCGGAAAAAAGACTCGATGATCATAGGTTTTGGTATTTGACTTGGAATTTTTCATGAGACTACGATTTCAAGATCTTAGGTGTCAATAAGTTTACAAAGATACTCAACATTTCTGTTCGTGTACAATGACCTTGAGTAAAAACAAAAATAGTATTTCTTTTTCAATGTGACAAATGCTGCTATGTTTATCCTCGGCTGAAAAGGGAAAAACATTGTCTGGATTTTTTTGATAACGTCAACTAGAGGTTTGATGAGAGCCATTTTCTGGGGAAGAAATAATATAGCCTATTTACACGACACATGAAAATTTCTTTTTTTCTTTGGTTCAGTCATGAACATTTCCATAATTACAACCAGCTTTGTCTTATCTATAGGTTTCATAGCAACCAAATACAGTCAATGTCATTAACGTTGTCCACCGAAAAAAGAATTTACACATTTACACATTTAGACTAAATTGAGCCAGAACTTTAAATGTAAAATTAAACTCGTGATTTGAAAATCCAGAATGCCTCGACCATTAACTGAGGATATGAGATGGAGAATTGTACTTCAGCGTTTGATGCCAGTACGTTCGAGGAAACACATGATATTTCTTTTAGTCTAAATGTCTAAATGTGTAAATATCTAAATCTCTTTTTTCGGTAGACAACGTCAATGACATTGACTGTATATCTATTTATTTAACTAAAAGGGGTAAATGATAATCAGAATATTTACTAAGGCTGCGTTTACAGGGTACCGGACGAATGTTTAACCGGCCATAAATTTGACCTTTACATACCCTTTATACAGAACAGTCTCTTTTGAATCGTAAAACAAATACGTTCTTTTTACACTTAACCGGACCCAAATTTGCATTGCTACGCGTACGAAGCTTTGTTTGGACAGCGCAGTCCTGTGTGAACRGAATACCTAAACGTACAACTTTGACTGATCAAAAACCGGTACCCTGTAAACGAAGCCTAAGTCTGTAATGGGAGTTATATTCTTTTCAACTCAAATACCTGCGTACTCTGAAAATTGGTTCAAGCCTTTTAACGTTAGTGTTTCTTCAACTACAGCTGGTCTTCCAGAGAGCTGAAGGTGTGCACTTCACCCCTCTCTCCATTTTTAAGACTATTCAAAATTCATCTACACGGATAAGAAACAGACGTGGAGATCCCGAGAATTTGAATTAGAAACTAAGTATAACGTTCCCAGCATACATAGCGTTCCTGGCCCGCATAGCGGCCCTTTGACATCCTCTCATAAGACTCGTCAGGGTTTCTCCCAATAAAAATTCGCCACATTCAAAAAAACTCTTTATTAACCAACCAATCACGGAATGACAAATAATGAAAATACTTATTTATTCTCTTGAAGTTTGGATTTTTATACTAGTCTTGTTAGGACACTCCAAGAGAAGGAACAAGTCAAGTAGAGACCGTGCTTCTTAAAGGTAAAATTAGCTTTTAGGATATTCTATTGAGGCCAATACTGCTGTAAAGATTTGCAATATCTAAGCTTATATGCATCAGAAATGAAGATAGAAAAGTAAAAATGGCCTTAATAGGATATATTTTCTCTATAGATTACTGGCACATGCTGCTGAAGAATAACTTTACTAGATTGGCTTTTTCTGATTTTGTACAATGAAGAAGTATTCCTTGCAAATGATCGAATGTACATGTGCATTGTCTCTGAGTGCGTTGACCGTATTCTGTCCCAATTTGTTTCATTTGGATTTGATGTTTGAAGAAAGGGGAGATTTCATTTAACATATATATGGCAACCACATCGAAAGGTTCCTGACTCATAACATCAGCTCTTGTTATGATTAAGCCTTAAATTTTCACTCAAATGCTTGTTGTTTGTTATCACTATTCACTACTACAATTACGTATTGCGTTGGCGCAGCTCAACGGGGTTAAAGTATCTATCAAGACTTACATGCTCTCTCGGGTTGATTTCAAAGCCCTTATACGTAAACACAGGATCCTCGTAAAGAGATAAATAACCACATAGAGAGTATCTATAGCTCAAAATGACTGAAACGTTTGGTGTTGTCATAGGGCATTATAACCAGCATAAGCATACTGGTCAGAGAGGTGACAATCCTCTCTCTATGGGTGATAATTCCCTAGGCCGCCGAGGGGTGATAGTCCCCTTCAAAGAGAATAGCTTGGTAAAGGGTGGTCGTAATTCTCTCTCTAGGGGTGATAATCCCCTAGGCCGCAGTGGTTTGGAAAGAGAGGTGAGAATTCTCTCTCTAGGGGTCATTTCCCCTTGTCCGTAGTGGCTTGGTAAAGAGGGGTCATAATTCTCTCTCCAGGGGTGATAAGCCGCAGTGGTTTGGCAAAGGGAGGTGAGAATCCTCTCTTAAAGGGGTGATAATCCTCTAGGCTACAGTGGTTTGGCAAAGACAGGTGATAATCCTCTCTTTAGGGGTCATAATCCCCTCTCTAGTGGTGATAATCCCCTAGGCCGGCGAGGAGTGCTAATTCCCCCTAAGGGTGTTGATCTCCTAAGTGAGCCTGATCGTTCCAATGGCCACCAAAAGTTTTTGGGACAAAGAGTGACGCTGTTTTAAAGCAGTGTTTCAATTAATTGCGTATTTTTGATTTACTAAATGCACAAGAAGAACTCATTACACAATATAGAAGAGGATACTCGTAACGGCAGTTGAAATACAGTAAAATGTTCACAAAACACAAAAAAAGTCTTGGCGTTAATCAAAACCAAAATATTGTGTCTGTCGTACCGGAAAGCAGTGATTAAGCTAATTTAGTGAAAATACGCAGGTGATTATAGAAAATCTCGCGCGCCGATTGGTCAAGAAACTCGCACTATCACACGATAATCACCTCGAGCGAAAATCCAAAATGGCGGCAAGCCGCTTTGTTGCTGTTACCGTTTTCTTTTTTTTTCTTTTCATAGAATCACCTGTGTATTTATACTAAAACAATTATTTGCCTCAGTCTCAGTTATTATTGGGGAATATTTACCTCGCCGCTCGAAGAGTCGCGTCTCGGTAAATATTCCCCGATAATCACTTCGCCTTCGGCGAATAATTGTTATATAGGCCCCTTGGAGGATATTCCCAATGAAGCCMAATTCAGAGAACAAAGCAATAGAATCTTACTCTCACGAGAACTGAAATTTATTGTTTTTTTCCCCTGAGTTGAACCGAACTATGGTAACGACTTGAATTGTTCCCTTTTTACTAAAAACCGCTTCATAGAATTTCTTTCAAACTTTCCCACTTTGTAGGCAAAAATTTGGTTTACAATGTCTAAGAAATCGTTATCAAAGTTTAGGTTTTGATTTCGTAGTAGCTGCTGTGATGTAAAGTGAAGGACATCACAATTCCGATGCTAGGAAGAAAACTCCGAATTCAACCAAATTAGCATCCGTGTAATGTACAATGTGATTAGTTTATGTGTAGTAAGTGTGCGAAAAATCATGTTTAATTTTTAGCCGTTTCAACTCAAGTACACGCGTACACGCACTTTAAAAGCTGGGTCGAGCCACCTTAAAACAGAGCATTGATAGAAAAAGGGGATAAAGCGCGCATGGTCAGTTCTCTGGAAAACCAGCTAGTAATGAACACTGACTTGCAATAAGTCAAAAATCATGTTTAATTTGTAGCCGTTTCAACTCAAGTACACGCGTACACGCACTTTAAAAACTGGGTCGAGTCACCTTAAAAAAGAGCACTGATAAAAAAAGGGGGTAAAGCGCGCATGGTCAGTTCTCTGGAAGACCAGCTTGTAATGAACACTGACTTGGAATAAGTTCTTTGAGTTTACGTTTGTATTTTTAATAAAAAGTCCTGGTGTTCTACCAATAGCTTTCCCGCTATAATATGAATGAATGAATTATGAGATGGTGAGATAAATACGACTAACATTTTCTTGTTCTCTTTAGGCTATTCACATACTTTATCTTTCCGTGGGGAAAAAATGATTTCGTTACAGTCTTGGGTCCTCATCTGCGTAGTCGGTATTGCAGTCATGGAAATCAAAGGTACCAAAAATTTTCCATTAATAGTGTTAACGCCACTTATTCATTGCTACACAACATTATTGACTATCCTGTATCGACGTAAAAGCATAATTTTCTAAAGGATGGTGCCTTCAATTGTTAGCGTGCATACATAAGTAAGTACTGCGCATCTACATTAAATTGTTCCCTCGAGATGTCAAAAGAAAAAATCGCAAATGAACAGGGACTACAATTCAGATGGAGATAGAAAGTGGAAAAAACAATACGATATATTGAAAAATTAATCATTATTATTTAATTCGAGGTGAAGATTTGCACGAAATTTTAAAATAGCGTGGGATGATGGGGATTCCATTTTTCTGCGTGCACATCCAAATTTAAGGAACTTGACGGGCCACTATACCAGAACACGAGTATTATCATGCATTGCTATGACATTTTTTTTTTCAATAAAAATTTATCAATTCGATTATTTTCCCCTTTAAATATAAAACTGTCTTCTCAATTTTACTGAATTTGCGTTTTCAGTTTTGTGGTCCATCATGGTCTATTAACATTGGTTTCCTATTAGTTTGCACCATCCTTAAGAAAGTAAAGCTCAAGTTTTGCTTAATGCCTAAATATATTTTTATACAATTTTGCTTAGTGTGCTACCAATGAAAAGTCGCACAAACGTCTAGCACAATTCCTAATTAGCTACGCCCACGGTCTAGATGTAAAGGTTAAAACGCTAGGGCGAGGCTTTCCATTGAAATTCACGACCGAGGGATAGGGTCTTTCGTTTTAACTGGTTTTAATAAATAAATAAATAAATAAATAAAAACACGCCCTATTTCTATTGTTTGATTTTTTCGATGGAAAACTTGTCCCAGGTTTTAAATTATTAATATCAATGCCGCCCCATCTTTAAATCTAGTTTAAATCTAGGTTTTCCATCGCAATAGTCCACTTCACAGTTCCCAGCGCCATCTTGAAAGGTTGCCGTGCCTTTGCATCGAAAAGAGACGAACGGTGAGCTTGCAATGATAGAGACCTTTTTTAACACCTTGGACAGTTATTCACATGACTCTAGCATTGTAAGCTCACCGTTCGTCTCGCTTCGATGCAAAGGCACGGCTACCTTTCAAGATTGCGCAGGGAACTGTGAAGGGGACTATTCAAACCAATAGAAATAGGGCGTGGTTGGTTTTTGAAGCTTCATTAAAAGCTCCTAAATTACACTCTCCTAAAGGATCGTACAATTACACAATCTTTCCAAACATCACTCGTACCTATCTCACCTATCATCAACAAAGCCCTTTCCCATAGAATACGTTCTTCAGTAGCAAATAATCGACAGATTTGACAGAAGAATCTGAATAGGCGTTATTTGCAATTTCACTGTCAGTTTCGTATGCATCTATGCCTTCAACCCTGCCGAACCAAACCGTCACTATTGGAAGTACAGTTGAATTCAAGGCTACGGATAACGACGGCGGAAGGCGTTTTATGTGCATATTTGGCATTTCGTATCCCGGTCGATTTCTTCCAAAGCCAAGGCTTTTAACGGTACAAAACCTTGGCGCTAAACCAGTTTTTCTGCCTGGCACCGAGAATGATAACAGGGTTTCGTTCATTGGAGATATGAATGTTGGCAAAGTTTGGTTCAGGATAACTGATGTTAAAGAAGAAGATAGTAACACATACAAATTACGCTGTTCAAACTCCGAGGGTAGGGATCATGTAACAATGGGACTGAAGGTCTTGTCTGGTAAGTAGCACTTTTGAGTAATATATGCAGTTATGAGTGGCTGTGTTGTATGCGATATATACAACTAATTGAAAAAACGTCGGTTTCAAAAAAAGGTTATATCATCAAAGCTAAGACCGAAGGGGAGCATGTGAAGACCAACTAATTTCATGCGTATTGCAATTTTCCCTTCCTGTGCACATTTCGTGCATCATGGCTTTGGCATGTTGTTTATGTTTGCTCTACTGTGCATTTTTACATGTCTATATGCAAATATAATACACATTTTGGAGTAAGCAAAATCCTTTTCGGTCTTAGCTTCGATGATATTCTCTCTCTCTCTCTCTCTCTCTCTCTCTCTCTCTCTCTAAAATTATATTATTTATGTTTTTCTATTAGTTGAGAAGAAGTGGGAATTGGTTGGCTGCTACGAGGATAACAATGATCGCGCCTTGGTCTATTTGTATATCATTTATTTTCTCGATTGAACCCCTATTAATAGAAACTTCAACAACTCAACATGAACCCTTCCACAGTACAATATGTCTTTTATATTTCTATAGATGAGAAGGAGTGGGAACCGCTGGGTTGCTACGAGGATAGCAGTGATCGCGCCTTGTCGGTTTATCACGGACAAATCAAATTCGATGATTCACCAGGAGGTTTCAAAAGAATGTTTGAAGAGTGCAAAAAAATAGCAGAGGAGAAAGGGTTTGAATACTTTGGAATACAGCACAAGACAGAATGCTGGGGGTCACCTAATGGACAAGAAATAACCTACAACCTTCACGGTTGTAAAAACAACTGCTTGCGTCACGATGATGGATTTGGAGTTGGATCTAATTGGTCTAATTTTGTCTATCGCCTGAAAAAAGGTAACTTTCAAATAGATGTCTTAAAATGTAGACTTTATTGCGAGGTTGTACTGGTATGGTACTCCATGTATGGAACAAACCGATGCATCACCAAATACATTTGTTGGTAGGGATCAAAATAATGCCTCTATACGACGTTCCTATCTTATAGCAATAATAAGATAATTTTGGTAGAAGTCTTAGTACGTTCACTACTGAACAACTTTATAATCGAACCTTCAACATCCTATCTAATCTTTTTGAGGTTTAATGCAATGGTGGAACATTTGACTAGCATTCCTTGCTAGAATTTTAATATCTCAAAAGTGGCCAGTTGTCACTCTTTACTTTCTGCTATCCAGTTATTTATCTTTCATTATAAAATGACTGTTATAAATCTCGCGTTCTGATTGGTTGGCCGCGCGTGATTTATGGGAGCACACAGCACGCGCGCGCTTTTTCAGCTGCGTCATTCCTATCTAAAATAACGGTTTTCGAAATTTGTATTTCATAAAAGAAATAAAAAAAACTTGCGCGTTTTCTATTTCTTTCTTAATACTTTTTTACTCTTTTATATAATTATTTTGATTTCGTTTCGATATGTTCCATTCACGTTCTTTCGAAAGCATGTATTTTAAATTTTGCAAAACTAATTTTTGTTTACTTAGATTGGAGCGATTGCAAAGATGGATTCCAATACAAACTCGTGTSCAAGCAAGATACATGCTACGAATGCCCTCCCTACAACGTTAAGATAGAAAAGTCTGAAACTAAAAGAGAATGCTAAATGTCCAGGTAGGTTTCATTCCTTAATGTAGAAAAGTATGAAGCTAAAAGAGAATGTTAAATGTCCAGGTAGGTTTCATTCCTTAATGTAGAAAAGTATGAAACTAAAAGAGAATGCTAAATGTCCAGGTAGGTGCTAGCAACATGCAACATTGCATGCCACAAATTTGAAATTGAATCGCGCTCTACTCTTGCAACTTTGCGCGCAACAGATTTCATCATTTGAACATGGATGCAACATTGCGTGCAACAGTTTGAAAATTCCAGCCAATAGACTTGCATCGCTGACCAAATTTCTTAGCATAGCAGACTAACACAAGCGATGTTGTTGATTTTGTGTATCACCCCGATTCAAATTTTATTTGCTGCGTGCAATGTTGCACCGTGTGTCCGCAGCTTAACTTTACAATAGCTTCAACTGGTTTATTTTTTTCTTTCAGGAAAAACGCTCCAGAGTTGCAGACAAAAAGGAATTCCTTAAAGAATTGGCTTTGAATACATAAAAAACAATAGCACAATTATTAACGCTAAGACTGTCATAAGGAACAATATTGGAAACTATTAAAACTGGTAGAATTGATTGTTACTTAAGATGAATAAATTGAATTAAAAGGTCCACGTATCATTGCTTAGTTTTTGATCTTTCTTCACCCGTTTTTCTTCTTCTAGATTGACTTAAGGTGGAACCAAACTAATTCAAAGCGAATTTGGGACAATTTTATTCTCACTCGCTTCGCTAAAACTAGTATGTCATTTTAACTGGATTTTTCATATAATGTGCTTGGATTATCCTAGATTCTAACAGTGTATTTTATTTTAAGATTTTTAAACGTGTTTAGCCTATTACGGCCGAAAATCAAGCAGTGCTATTTTTAGTTTTCGCTCTGAATTAGTTTGGTTCCAACTAAATTTGTCTCAATACCATGTTGAAATGTGGTATTAAGCGATAGGCGATGAGCAAACAAGATAGGTCATTCCAAGATCAAAGAATAAGCAGGAATGACTTATGTTTCTTTAGTTATTAGAGTTTTCCGATTTACCGGTACAAACGCGGTTTTGGCACTAATAGTACTAGACGATAATACCAACTTTAAATGTTTCAAATTATAGCACCTAAAATTATCTGTTTCTAGGTCGTTTTTAAGGTGGCTGGACCCCCTTACGCTTGACCGCTACCTTCCACGTTTGGAACGCTGGTGCATAAACGTCTTTTATCCGATTGCAAATCTTTTTTGCACATAAGTCACATAAAGATTGAATCAATGTTTGATGCAGTTTTTAATGAGATCGGACGTCATAACACGTGATTATGATGRAATATTTGTTTTCGTTTAGAGAACAATTTTAGCCTAGCAGAGCGTTCAACACTAAAATGCTTCTTACCACATAATTATATACTAGATGCCTCCATTTGTAGGGTTTTTTGAAAAAATCTATCTAGCTCATGCAATATATATTTATCTGCTACGCGGTCCACATATTCTCATCTTTGCATCATTATTACCGCGACCTAACATCTATTTCACCCCGTCCTGCTCTCAGTCTGACCTCTAGCTCAGCTGTTAGRGCATCATAGATTATAAATCAGTTGCTTTTAAGCTTTGAAAATGGTGATTTTGCATTATGCATCTCATTAGATATTTGTATAAATGTATACTACGTTTCTGCAATCGAGTGTATATACAGTCAATTCAAAAAATGTTGTCGTCGAGCAACTCAAGCTTACGCGACTGGACCGAAAGGAACTCTGGGTAGTAATCATTGAAGCCGAGTTGACTCCATAATTTTATCTGA
>NW_022261697.1:33178-51102 GCF_009602425.1 Actinia tenebrosa | reverse complement strand
ATATATATATATATATACATATAGCTCTTCCGCATAAGATATGATAACGATAGCGGCGTCAATTTTATTTGTCGTCCAAATTCATTAAAGAGCATATTCAGTAAAAAGTTTTGACTTTAAATCATTTCGAAGTGTAAAACATGGAGGTAAAAGGTAACAAGACAGCTATACTGACAATGAAGATTTCAGAATAAACATTAACAATATTTATATTTAATCCGCATGTGCGGGTAAACTGGCCAAGCTACAATGAGCAAAATAAACTAAAACCCAGGACCTCGGTTAACTTACTGGTAGTTAAATACCACTTAACGTTCACTGAGCTGTCTGTATTCTAGTTTTTTTATTCATTGGAGCTTGAGCTGGAATCAGCAATGGTATCTGCCCATTTTTTAATGGCCTTGGAATGCTGTACGRCAGCCTCAGTTGCTGCCGAAATCAATCCCGTCAGCGACTCCAAAACCCCTGAAAGCTTTTCCTTGTTGTTGCTCTTTCTAATTCTTGGGCAAAAATAGAAAATTTTACCTTTGTCGACAGAACATTTTGTTGTATATTTTAAAATTTAAGTAATTACATTATTACAATTTTTACTTTACCTCTTGGAGGTACTTTCCCTTTTGGAGGAATTAGATATAAGCTATCATCTGAACGTAGATTATATCATGTATGTGTCCTTTACATTGATTAGCTCGCAAAGGTACCGTGGTGCGAGTCCATGAATAGCTTTGGAAGTCATTACTATTTTCTTAAACTGAACACGTTCCTCTACTGGCAGCCGTGTAGTGACTGCCAGACCACCAGATATATACATTTCTCGTTTCCTCTGATCTAGCTGTTCTCGGTGTGTTACTCTCACATATCTCTCGGGTCTACGAGATGAATATGGCTAATTACCTTTGTTCTCGGTATGTAACTGTCACCTATCCCTTGGACCTGCGGGATGAATACAGTAAAAACCCGCGTGGAAAGAAATAGATTTTTCCAAGTTACCCTAAAATTGTTCWTATATATATATTTTATATATATATACAGCCATTTGCAAAAATTATGGCCGTTTCAAATATACACACAAATATATCAAAAGTTTATCAGACACGTTGGGATATCTTTCTTGATATTTTTTCAGAAAACCCCCTAGTGATAGACAACTCGGGAAAAATATCAGGGATGATATCCCATAATTTTTGATATATTTTTGATATACTTGTATGTATATTGGAAGCGGCCATAATTTTTGCAAAAGGCTGTATGTATATATATATACAGCGATATGCAGAAATTCTGATCCAACCAAGTATATAGTATATAACTATATCGGGTGCATTTAAAAAAGGGCAGCTCTAGGGGAAACCCCTTCAGCCTTAACTGCACTCGAATCCTTCAAAGTAGGTTTGGAATTCTAAAATCAAACCGAATTCCTGACACCCTAGGCTCTTTCGAGCAAGTCCTGGACCAAGAGTGAAGAGTAAGTTCTGGGGGGGATGGGCATCCCAGCATAATGACCTTCTTAAAAAACAGGTTAGATATATATGTATATATATATATGGCGTTTACTGCAAAATTAGGCTATTTAGGTTCTTATTTATCTTCTTACAGGTTCTTATTTTCTTAAGAATAAAGCGACTGGTTTTTGGTAGTAGTGGTCTCTTGTTTCTGTAAATTATGCATACATTTTCACCAAATGACTGCAATATAAGCAAATGCAAACCCTATATGCAATTTAAAGCTATATAGTGTGTAATTTACTTCGTAGAACTTATTTTCTTATATTTTTATATATTTTTGTTTTGAATCTATTTAATAAAATAAGAACGTTCTTTGAAATTCTAGCCTAAAACAGATTCCTATGTAAAGGGGGTCAAAATGGTAAATTTCCTGCAAAAAGATTGAACTTTTAAAAAGAATATGTAACGACGTGCTAAGTATCACTAAAATAATGTTTTCATTCATTAAGTTTTATTTATTTTTATTCATTTTCTTTTTGGTCATATTTTCTTTCGTACCTTTCTGATATTCCGTTTTTCTTTTTCCCCTTTTCTTCTAATTTTCTTACATTTAAAATCGGGAAGATATTTCTATTTAGATGACATGACAATTTTGATTAATTAAGGTTTAAATAACAGTTCAATTTTAGTTAAAACTGTTTTGGTGTGTGCAGCTGTAAATTCAATATTTATTTGACATGAATATCACTATTGCATTTGAAAACCGATATCTGAGAGTATGAGTCATTTTAGTAAAAATTTTGAGATTTTAGTGAGTTTGACCGAGAAAAAGCCATTTTAAAGTTGAATAGAAATAAAGAGTTTAGGACGTCTCTTTGGTAATGGATTATTTGCTGTCTTTCTTCATTAATTTTTAATTAATTGTATTTTAAAAATCTCTTGTGCTCAATTCGGAAAATGACAGAATAAGAAGAGAGAGAGAGAGAGAGAGAGAGAGAGAGAGAGAGAGAGCAACTTCTGAGAAGAGAAAGCCATGGCGTACATAAAACAAGCAATCATAGTGCTATTCTTGATTTTCTTGCATATAGCTTTTATCAAAGGTAAGAATACATAAAACAAGAGAATTCGAAATAAACTATTACGAATGAAAGGCTAACGCTTAAACTAAACATGCTAAAGAACACCTAGCTGTAATATCGTAATACAATCAAAGGTAAGAATACATAAAACAAGAGAATTCGAAATAAACTATTACGAATTAAAGGCTAACGCTTAAACTAAATATGCTAAAGAACACCTAGCTGTAATATCGTAATACAATTAAATACTTAGTTTTTCTAATATATTTATTTGTATAGGTAATAGGACTACATGCTGTCCAATTTGGAAATAATTGGATGAATCAAATTCCGAGGACAAAATTGGAAGAGGCCGATCCGGTCGAGTCCAATGCAGAGGAAGTTTTTGAATTCAATTACTTCCAAATTGGACAGACATGTAGTCCTATTGCAGATTAATTATATCATCCCTGATGGCTGATCCCACTAAGTTATAGTTTTCGCTCGAAAGAATGCGAATGGAAGCGATCCAAAGTAATCTTTAATTGGGCAGGAAAGAGAATTTGAAAATAATAAAATATTCGCTTACTTGGGATTATAGAGTGATGATACAATTAAGTGGGTAATTAGGGGTACAAAAACCTACATTTTTGCAAGTTATCCTAAATATATCAAATAGGTTATTATATATCGAGTGTTTAGTGTGTAGTTTGCCATTTTATTTTAGTCATCGGTTTTAGTGTTTCCTATAATGATCTTAATAGTACTCTAAACCTATTATTTTACCCTGTCCAAATTATGGTACCCTGCTGGCAGTCTCCTTGAAAAAAAAAATAATAATAATAATAGATAATATAATAACTTTATTTTTATATAGCGCCATTTCCATTTCTGTCCAATGGCGCTTTACAAATTACGCTTTACGAATTAATTAACAAAAACGTGTAGAGTTATTTGCTATTGTTTGCAATGTGTTGCCCGCGCTCAAGTATAATAACCACTGTTTTGTACAAAAAAAAAATAAAAAAAAATAGAAGCATATAGCTGCGATTAGACATTCGACGCTGGGCTCGAAAAATACGGCCGCTTTCACTCGTAAAATTAGAAGGCTGTGATAAACATTTGGCAATGTTATAACCTCCATATATTAAGAAATAATTTTATATTACTGCATTTATATTTAAACAAAACTGGATAATTTATTTCTTTGTATAAAGTAAAGACTGACMTTTTTGATATTACTATATTGGTTTACAGTAAACCCTGCGTTTGTTTGCGTTGTTTGGGCACCGCAATCAAGCTCGAGGGATATCTTACTCCTCGAACGTGTCCAGCGCCACAAAATTTATTCTCAGGTGCCAATCAGATCTATCTTACAAAGACAGGCTTGTCAAACTTAACCTACTACTACTGTCTTACTGGCTTGAATATTTAGATCTCCTATATTTTTTCAAGTGTCGCCTTAAGGTTAATAATATTGATCTATCTAAAAAAGAAAATCTACTAGCTTTAGCTGTTGTATCACAGCGTGGGACAATCACAACAGAGCTAGGCTCCAAACTAGGTGAAAGCCCAAAGATCGAATTAGAATTTAGTAGTTGATTTTTGAGGAGGGAGGAAAACCGGAGAACCCGGAGCAAAACCCTCGAAGCACTGGAGAGAACCAACAAACACTCTAACTCGGGTCACATTGGTGAGAGGCGGCACATTAGCAGCGCACGCCACCGGTGCTTCCCATATTTAGTTATGTTACCCCATGTTCGCTTTCATCCAGATCCACAAGAAGCACTATCCGTACAGACTACAGGGTTAATTCATGCAAAACGTCTACCTACAGGGATTCCTTTTTCCATCGTATTGTAGTCTTGTGGAACTCGCGGCCCTTTATGATTAAGTCTTCTAATTTAGTTTCGTCTTTTAAAACACTGCTGCGATCTCACTATTTTTCTCTTCCTTTCCGCCGTTTGATCATGATTGTATCAGATCTTATAAAACCGTTTGTTCCAAATGCCGATCCACTAATATCTYTGCTGTTTGCTGTCACTGACGCCTCTAGTATATATTTCTTGTTTTAGATTTACTTTCATTTTATATTTTAATGTATTTTTGTCTAAATGTAGTTTATATGTACATGTATCTTGTCTCAGGCTGAGCTCGCGTGGACTTCGAGTCTTTTCCCAGCCTGTGCAAAGTTACTAAAAAAAAAAAACAAAAAAAAAAAAAAAAAAAAAAAAAAAAAAAAAGAGCCCAGCCTGTGCAAAGTTACTAAATAAAAAAAATATAAAAACCTAGATTTTAAGAACCTGTAAAGTTAGGATTTTCCATTTAGACTCCTTTAACACATAAGAACCTGTTTTAGGCTAAAATTTCAAAACCATGTTCTTAGAAAATTAGGAATAAAATAAATAAAGCTCTACAAAGTAAATTCCATACAGAGTAGATTTAAAGTGCATATCAGTTTTCGTATTTCCTTAGAATGCAGTCATTTAATGGAGAAGCTTTTAATGCTTAATTTATAYAAACAATAAACCACACGTAGCAAAAGCGAGTCGCTTTTTTCTTAAGAAAATGAGAACCTGCTTACGAACCTGAATAGTCTAAGTTTGCAGTAAACACAATTTATATGTGCTTATTTCAATAAAGTTAGTCACCTGAAAAGCTATAAAGCTGAGGCCGACAAGGATTATGGGTAGATTCACTTTACACGTTCAACCGCTTGATAACTGTTCATCGACTTGCAAATCTTTTACCGGTTACAGTCTCACCTCTTCTGAGCATCATCGAGCTGCAGTTTGTATTAAAAAAGCTTTGTATATATATGCTTTTGTGATATGAAAAGTTTTCCATGATGCTCAGTGATCTCAGCTTGAAATAAATGTATATACTTATTTCAATAAAGTTAGTCACCAAAAACCTAGAAAGCTGAGATCGCTGAGGATCATGGGAAACAATTCATTTCAAACAAGTAAAGCTTTTTTGATACAAACTGCAGCATGAGGATGCTCAGAAGAGGTGAGACTATAACTGGTAAAAAAATGAGCAAGTTCATCAACAGTTATCAAGCGGTCGAAACATGTAGAATGTATCTACCCATAATCCTTGTCGGCCTTAGCTTTATAGATTTTCAAGTGACTAACTTTATTGAAATAAGTATATGAGAACCTTTTAAGGCTAACTTGGAAAAATCTGTTTTGTTTCAAAATTTAAAAAGCTCATATTAATTCTTATTTGTTTTTGTTCAGTTAGGTGTATATATCTGCTGTGGCCTGTTATTTCTTATTTTAGCTTGGTTTCGTCGTAATTTAATTCTCGTCTAGTTGAATATTATATAGTTTGAAGATCTTGTAATTATCATTTTAATCCCTTATGTATATTTAACAAACRCTCATAGATGTCCAGCTTCTGTCCTCTGATTGATCATAAATGACGTCTGACGTTTTTCTTTTTCTTTAGGAGAAACGTGCAAGGAGTCAGAGTTTATGGAAGAAAAGCCTGGCAGCTACCTCCGAAGTCACGTCAAAGAAACCTTTCAAACGGAAACAGCCTCACTGTGCCGAATCATGTGCTACCTTGATGGCGTATGCATGTCCTATAACTATAACCAAACATCCGGTCATTGCGAAATCAATGATTCTGATCACTTTCTGTATCCCGAGGACCTGGTCAACAAAACTGGATATACGTATGTTGGAACAAAAGGTAACTCTTCGACAATATATTATGCTAATCAATTGAACTAATTTGCTGAGGGAAAAGTAATTTGTTGAGCATCGTTTTAAATAAATATATTTACCATATTTAATGATGTGACTCTATATGGATTTATTATTCTACTGTCTTCCTTTTGCGAGTTTCAAATCATTTTGTCCCTTTTAAAGTATCTATGAGATGAGCTACGTCTTTCTTCGAATACGGATGTTTTGGGAGAAGGCGTAAATCAGTTGTTTAGTGCGCGTCCTCCAGAGCTAGAGTTCCAAGGTTCGATCCTCTGAAGCTCAATAACTGTTCCGTCTTCTCCATGTTCTGTGTAGCTTTAGCTTTAAGGACGGTGCCTACTATTGTCAGCGCGCACACTTACTGCGCATCTACATGAACTTAGATTCCCGTGGGTTTCAAAAGCAAAACACTCAAAGATACAGAAAACGTCGGCTTGGGACGAATTTAAACGAAAAAGAACTGCAAAAATAACTATTTATTTATGTAGTCAAAGATAGATCACAAAGTAATCTTCAAGAATTCGAATGTTTTTTGACGAAAAATCATATGTTTTTACTTCCTAGAAAAGGCAGTATCGATCGCCTTGGATCGGTGAATAATAAAAGAACGTTTTCAATATTTCCATACAGATAAGCTTAGTTTGTTTTAAAGTTAAATGAAAATTGTAAAGGCATCACACATTACACCAAATCTCAACCATTCATTTAGGTTTTCCTACAAGTATAATTAAATGAAATGAACTTTTGTCGTTGAAAAGACCTCGTATTATATAATGTCTTTCAATCGCTAAAAAATATATACTTATTTCAATAAAGTCAGTCACTAAAAACCTAAAAAGCTGTGATCGCCGAGGATCATGGGAAATATTTCATATCGAACAAGTAAAGCTTTTGACACAAACTGCAGCAGTTGAGGATGCTAAGAGGAGGTGAACTTGTAACTGGTAGAAGATCTCAAGTCCATGAACAGTTATCAAGCGGTTGAAACATCTAAAACGCATCTACCCATAATCCTTGCCGGTTTCAGCTTTGTAGCTTTTCAGGTGTGACTAACTTTATTGAAATAATTGTATTCAACAACGTTCACGCAAAAGTATATACTGACAAAGAAAATTATTATTTTGATTTATCAAATATGTCTCTTGCACTAGTGAAGTTAAAAACTAAAACTGAAGCTAAGTTTTTATTTTACGAAAGTTTTTGCCTGGTTCTTGCTTTGCATGCACGACTGCCGTGAAACATTCATAAAAAGCCGTCCTTTTTCCGACTTAAAAAAAAAAAAACTTTAACATACCATTTTTTAAGGAAATCTTTTCTTCTACACAGGAAGTAATTATTAATTATTATTACTAGAATTGAATAAGTTTTCTGGTACTTTGAAGGCTTGAAATAACGCTTTTTTTCAGTTCTGCTTGTAAAACCACGAAGAGATGAAGGACCTGCTGCAAACACGCTTAAACAGAGCTGGTCATGCTATTTCGTAACGCCGCGTCACGCTTGTCACGCTTTTAGCACACGATTTATACTCAAAAAATGCTTTAAAAAACGATAAAATTTTAAAACGCGTGGGTATCCCCATTTTTTTCGTCTAAATTATAAGAGAAATACTCAGATAACTTTTTATACCAAAATTTCTAAAAATAAAAATGGTGTTGGATGCAAATGTAAGCAAATTTGTATTATCCCTTCAGAACCATATTTCACACTTTTGAGGGCAAAATTTGGTTTAAAAAATGGTTTCTTATATGATACATAAAAGTTTATATAATTGATATAAAGAACACAACTAGTTGTTTATTTGAAACAAGTTTCAGATAAAATCTATCAAAACAACTTCGAAATATGATAAAAAAAGATGCGTAAAAAAGTGTTCGCTTATCTCGCTTAGATGCGTGGGTACGGCTACCCCCATTTTTTTCCCCCGCATTCCAGTGGCCTCTTGGGTGAATTAAATGATTGGCACAATTTGAAAATAATAAAAATGGTTAGCGTATGGTCCAACACTGATAAAACTAGCCTAGATCGTCTTTTGAGGCTTCAGAAACGCGGTGCACGTATAATTCCCAAGAGAAAGGTTAGGGATTGTAGTTCAGCCAGTTTACTTAAAGAATTGGGTTGGGTTTCTTTACCAGAGTTTTTGTTTTGCTATTTAGGTTGTAAATGTACCTATGATTACTTTATGAGTAGTACCGCTTAATATCGTCACGTTTGCTGCCTACATCAAACTGACACAACATGACTAAAGTCTAAGTAGGAAACTCATGTGGTTTATTTAGGCTCTAGGCATTTCCTTTCATTACAACTTATTTTTAGCTTGATTTAAGAAAGGATTTTCTCTCTTTTCAATGATCTATTTATATAATTTAATGTAATTTAACATAAAAGGAAATGTGAATAAAGATGTATTGTATTATTGTATTGTAGGGTGGGAACCGCTGGGTTGCTACGAGGATAGAAGACATCGCGCATTGTCGGTTTATCTCGGACAAATTAAATTCGATAATTCAACAGGAGGTTTCAAAAGAATGTTTGAAGAGTGCAAAAAAAAAAGCAGAGGAGAAAGGGTTTGAATACTTTGGAATACAGTATAAGACAGAATGCTGGGGATCACCTAACGGAAAGGAGATAACCTACAACCTGCACGGTTGTAAAAACAACTGCTTGCGTCACGATGATGGCTTTGGAGTTGGATCTGATTGGTCTAATTTTGTCTATCGCCTGAAAAAAGGTAACTTTCAAATAGATGTCTTAAAATGTAGACTTTATTGCGAGGTTGTACTGGTATGGTACTCCATGTATGGAACAAACCGATGCATCACAAAATACATTTGTTGGTAGGGATCAAAATAATGCCTCTAGGATAGCAGTGATCGCGCATTGTCGGTTTATCACGGACAAATCAAGTTCGATAATTCACCAGGAGGTTTCAAAAGAATGTTTGAAGAGTAAAAAAAAAAAAAAAAAAAGCAGAGGAGAAAGGGTTTGAATACTTTGGAATACAGTATAAGACAGAATGCTGGGGGTCACCTAACGGAAAGGAAATAACGTACAATCTGCACGGTTGTAAAAACAGCTGCTTGCATCACGATGATGGATTTGGAGTTGGATCTAATTGGTCTAATTTTGTCTATCGACTGAACAAAGGTAACTTTCAAATAGATATCTTATAGTATCGCGATTCACTAAATAGGTTCATATATTTCTCAGACGACAATATTTTGTGGTATTGTCGTTTCAAAATTAAGGTTTCTGATAGGTTAGGAGCGCGTGCTTTATGAGATCACACAGCACGCGCGCGCACATTCAGCTGCTTTGTTCCTATCTAAAATAACGGTTATCCGGTTAACAGTTTATGATACTCTTTTATTATTTTGATTTCGTTTCGGTATGTTCACTTAGATTGGAGCGATTGTAAAGATGGATTCAAATACAAACTTGTGTCGAAACAAGGTACAGGCTACGAATGCCCTTTATACAACGTTAAGATAGAAAAGTCTGCAACTAAAAGAGAATACTAAATGTCCAGGTAGGTGTCTTTCCTCGGCTACGCCTCGTGGATCCACACTACTTTGACAATGTGATGACGAAATTTATCGTCGATAAGAGGACAGACACATAAAAAACTGGTGTCTATTTGTTTTTACAATAACCTCTCTTTTATAGTGATCAAAACAACAAACACAAAGAGCGCGCGCTCGTTGACGTCAGCTTTATCTGTGTCTTCTTATAGATGATAAAAAATAACCTATCAGCACGCGAGAAATTTGTAAGTTATTGTAAAAAAGAGAGTGGTAAATTGCCTAGGTGTATTGCGCTAAGATATCAAACTGAGTGTGTATAAACACGTTTACGCGTCAGATTAGAGTTTTACGCCACTGATCGGACTAGATAGCTCAGTGGTAGTATACATAGTAGTCGCGGTAGGTACTATTYGTGAATGGCTAAAGGCACGTACACACGGTGCAACATTGCACGCAACATTGCAGGAATGTTGCAGCTTGTGTCTACCCGTGAAACGTGTTGCACGCAACATTGCATGCAACAAATTTGAAGTTTAATCGCGCTCTACTCTTGCAACATTGCGTGCAACATTTTGAAAATTCCTGCCAATCAGCTTACACCAAATGCACAACCGCTGACCAAATTCCTTATCATAGTAGACGTACACACTCAGCACCATTAAGGCATGGCTCTTTTGAGGAAGTGATGGAAAATCAGTTATTTATTCATATCTTTGACAGTTTACTATGAATCTTTCTCAAATTTGGCTCGTAGTAGTAATTCTTCAAGGCAAGCAATTACCGCATATCTGTTACAATGGAAACCAGGTCACGTGACCACAAGGCCGCCATCTTGGATTTTTTAAACAAATCGTTTGTAGTCGTATTGAAACTACTTCAAATATCCTGAAAATCCATATTCCTTTTGATATTTGSAATACCTATATGGATCTAATTGGATATCTTGGAAATTATATTAAGTTTAATTTTTAGAATATTTTCTGTATTTTCCAAAAAATCAAAAATATTCTAGAAATTAAACTTAATATAATTTCCAAGATATCCAATTAGATCCATATAGGTATTGCAAATATAAAAAGGAATATGGATTTTCAGGACTTTTGAAGTAGTTTCAATACGACTACAAACGATTTGTTTAAAAATCCAAGATGGCGGCCTTGTGGTCACGTGACTTAGTTTCCATGGTAACCAAGGCTCTAAGGTTCCTTCTTTTCACAAAAGACATTAACTTGCCAAGTTTGGGTAAGATTCGTAGAAAACTGGCTATGGTATAGCCAAACAGTTTTTCATCTGAGAGCCATGCCTTAATCATGCTGAGCAAGCGATGTTGATGATTTTGTATGTCACCCCGATTCAAATTTAATTTGTTCCGTGCAATGTTGCACCGTGTGTCAGCACCTTAACTTTACAATAGCTTCAACTGGTTTATTGTGTCTTTCAGGAAAAACGTTCCAGAGTTGAAGACAAAAAGGAATTCCTTAAAGAATTGGCTTTGAATACATAAAAAACAATGGCACAATTATTAACGCTAAAACTGTCATAAGGAACAATATTGGAAATTATTAAAACTRGTAGAATTGATTGTAACTTAAGATAAATAAATCGAATTAAAAGGTCCACGCATCATTGCTTAGTTTTGGTCATCGTCACTCGTTTTTCTTCTTCTTGATTGACTTAAGGTGGAACCAAACTAATTCAGAGCGAATTTTGGAATTTTATTCTCGCTCGCTTCGCTAAAACTAGTATGTCATTTTAACTGGATTTTTCATAATGTGCTTGGATTATCCTAGATTCTAACTGTGTATCTTATTTTAAGTTTTTTAAAGTGTTTAGCCTATTACGGCCGAAAATCAAACAGTGTTATTTTTAGTTTTCGCTCTGAATAGCGTAGCGCAGCCGTGACGTCATAAAAACGAAGCCGACAAAGGCGAAATTCGGACAAACAAACTTACAAGTTTACTTTCAGCAGATAATTTTCACAGCCGATAGCAGTTGATCTTAGTTCACATGGGTTATTATTGTAACTTTAAGTAAAAATAATAAAATCGGTTCGTATAATCCTCGTAGCGGTTTAACAGAATGCAATGTTGGTCCGAATGTTTAAGCTATTTTTAGAATGAGCGCGCTGAGCTATTATTAGTTTGGTTCCGCCTAAATTTGTCTCRATACGATGTTGAAATGTGGTAATAAGCGACAGGCGAAGAGCAAACAAGATAAGTAATTCCAAGATCAAAGAATAGCAGGAATGACTTGTGTTTATTATTATTATTTTTGTCAATAACACAGAGGCCTAGGTTGCTGTTGAGGTAGTGTTTTTTGTGAGAGGAAATCACTAGTATACACGACTTTCAAAAATGGCCGCCACACTCGGTTGGGACTAGGGACAATTGAATGGAAGCGAGGTAACTAAGGCCACATTAATAAGCAAAGTCTACTCTGTACGATATTTTGTGTCAAAGTCATTCACCCTTACTTCAATAGACGCTTAAAAGAACTCGAATTGGTAAGATGAATGACTTTGACACAAATTATCGTACTGAGTAGACCTTCTGTTTGCTAATGAGGCCTTACTTACCTCGCTTCCATTTAATTGTCCCTAGTCCCAACCGAGTTTGGCGGCCATTTTTGAAAGTCGTGTATGAGTTTAGATGTATGCCCATCACAGTTCCTTTTGGTCATGCAATCGCCAATCGCCAATCACCGATCCCTATTTGCGGTTTGTCCCGCTTCAACCTTTTTTAAAAATAGCGATATAATATATGGTCATCGATGAAATACAATGTTGGTGGATTTTTACTATTTATTGCCATGCCTAAGAATTCTTACCAATGGTGTTATTTTCACATGTGAGGCTATCACTTCTTAGTAATAGAGTAACATAGATATTTCATCGATGATTATGGATTCAGTGAAACATGAATATTTAATAGAGAAAAAAGGGGTTACAGGCTTTATACCCGTTTTCATAACTACTCACTATCCGGATAACTTCCTCTTAATCCAGTCGTCTGGGTTTCCTTCTTCCTTCAATGGGATTTTCAACGGTCTGAGCTATAGTAAATTCTTGATTCACGACAACCAAAAACCCAGCCGTCATGGGCCGTGTTGGTCGCGTGATTATGAACATGAGTGTAAAAACTTAAAAGTAACGGGAAAGCTTAGTTCTATAGTTTTCATTTGCAGTTTCCTCATATGAGAACGTCAGCGCTCTATTGAAAAATTTTCCATTATTGTATCAGTTGATATAAACTATTAGAGCTGGACAATAAAAGCCACCATTCAAGTTCCAGGTCAGTGATTCAAAGAATAGAAATAAGTTTCTAAGAATTACGTCATATATATGCCATTCTTATACTTTATTGGTTTAATGTTACATCACATGGCATGCATTTCACTCGACGGACATGTACGGTTCTTAATTCAGCTAAAAAGCGAGAAAAAGATTTATTGAACGATTTTAAACACCAAGACGAATGCCCCAGTTACTAAGAAAACTGCTAAAACTGATGAACAAGCTATGAAGATAGTAAAACAAGTTTAAGGTTTACAATCGAGCTTAAGACACGCAAAGCTAATCTGTCTAGCACGATAGTATGGAGCGTCTCGGCGTGTTTGTATGGATATTGGTAGTTACCACAACTCATTTATGTGGAGGAAGTTTGTTGAAATCTTGTCAGGAACTGTGTTGTTTCACACCCTGGAACAAAACAGTATTTGATCTTCACTTTGAGGTAAGACAAATGAATTGTAATATGATGTCTGCAGGCCACGAAAAGTCAAAACAAACCAGAACCATTTGAAATCATAAGCACTGAATAAGAAGTCGATCTTACAGAGTTTTAATAGGTGTATGGTTGGTTAAGTGAATATATATTATTTAAGTGGGAATCTCTGAACGATTTGTATGGAACGAAGCTATTTTCACGCAGCACCTTTTTTTGGACATGACTAAAAGCGTGCATACGCCGTTGAGCTGTAGTCATGGAAATAACCCTACAACGATTGATACGTGAAAACATTCTACTTTCTATCCCAAATATCAACATAATTTCATTGTAAGTACACGGGAAGAGAGCTCTATTCTATGAAAGAGCTAAACTATTAACAGTTATACAAACGACAATTCAGTTCAAAGCCAAATGTCACTGATTAGTATGCTATTTATTGAAGTGCCTGATTTACATCTGTTTTTCCAAGAAAAAAACTAAAAACTTGTGATAAAAGTTTTCGTCTTTGCTATAATACGATTTATTGATTTGACCTTCAAACAGTGTCGTAACCAGTTACCACAATTATTTCGAGTAAATGAAAGTCAATAAAGTAGCTTAAGAAATCGTTCGTCTGGAGTACATGAAATATAAAGTAGACGCTGCATTTAGGATGACTGGCGTCAAGAGATTGTGTGACGGGYGAGAAGTTGTCATTTCGACTCTCTATACGGAACTTGGAATATAATAGATTTAAAGCTATTTTAATCTGGAGCTTTATTCAAACCACTTTACAAACAGATAATAATCTTTATGTGGGAAACCAAAATAATATGTTATCTTTTCAAAACACCATTACATTGAAAGACTGTGCAACGCGAGGGATCTCAGGTCTGTCGAGCCACTCGTTTTATTGAACCCCGTCCAGTCTTAGACGAGTTTATACAAGATGAGTGTCAGATCTAGCTACACAAACTATAGCAGAGTCAGGTTGACCAGAAGGACTTTCCTTAGTCGGTGTGGCTGTCAGTCGGGATTCCTTACTCGGCCACAGTCCTTACTAGGTCTGTACCTTCCAGTACAACCCGAAATACGACCTTAGACTTGTTCACAACTAAGTGAGTACAAGATTAAATGCACAGAAATGGTTAAATTGCTCGTCCTTTACAACCAGGTAATCTGATCTGAATTTTTTTTTACATCACGTATCTAGACAAGTTCAACTTTAGTGGTTTGAATGTTTAAGTTAATCTGAAAGAGACTTGTAGAACACGAAATTACATTTCGTAGAGCTGTCCTCTGGGTAGCTCATCATAGTCGGAAGACGGCTAACACATATATTGAAGCCTGAAACAACCGTCTAGGCTGACCATATTTAGGCATTGCTAATTCACAGTATGAATTGGAATTTATAGCGTGTTGGATTCGCAGAGGGATGAAAACTGGAGAACCGGGCGAGGCTTAACTATAACAACGTATTACTGTGCTAACATGTGATGACGAGTTCAGACATGCATTAATCAACCCGAGGTTGAATTTGGAGTTGCAGTGCATTTTCGGGCGGTTTTAGTGGACAAATAGACGCTAGTATTGGAAATATGTCCCCTAAAACAGCCCCAAAAATGAACTGCAATGCAAACTCGATCCAATTTTCCCCTCAACCTCGGAATGGCAAATTGCCCTATAACACTATGACGAAACATCAAAATAATCTATTGTTTTAACGCTAAGGATCATGGTCACCAGAGGGGGCAAAATAGCAGCAAAACGAATTAAATCACAATAAAAAATGGTTAATTAGACGTGGAAAATTTGTACTAAATATCCCGAACGATAGAAAATTTCACCTAAATTCCTATCATTCTTGCCCATGTGAACAAGCGTCATAATGTTATAGGTCAATTGGTCTTGTTCGTTTCTTATTGATGTCAGTTGATGTTATTATTACTATTGTTTTTTAATTTTTTTAAATTTTTTTTATTTTTTTAATTTTTTGTCTGTTGTTGCTGTTGTTTATTTGTGTGTGCTGTTTTAGCTATTCGGTTTGTTGTTTTTCTTTATAGTTATTTGATACTCAATCTATTTATTGTTAATGTTTCTCTCTAAAGATTAACCACTCAAAGCCATATCAGTATCGAAACTTATTTTAAAGTGCAAATCGAAAAACCATGGGCACCTAGAAATATTTCAAGAATGTTTTTTTAACCAATCAGAAGTGTTATTGTAATCTTTCGTTATCTTGAGGTTAGAAAGTAAATTCTGATTGTCTAAAGAACAAGAGAACATTTCTGGAGTATTTCTAGATGCCCACGGTTTTTCGATTCTCACTGTAATCGTTAATAAACACTGAGTTAAGACAATGAATCCGAGCGCCTTATCCCGACAACGTACTAGAATTAAGAGTTTACTAGTCACCTTTCTATCTTTTACATATTCATGCATTCTAAAGCTATTTAGAGCTTTTTAAAAACATATGACGTATTTCTGTCTTCAAATAAACACAAAAACTGCTAAAATAAAGAGGAAAATATTCTGCTCCTCTCCTCTGGAACTCTTTACCTTCTCCAATTAGAGATATTTCCAGTTTATCTTTATTTAAATCTAATCTCAAGACTCATTTATTTAAGTTTGCTTTTTCTTTATAATCATATTATCTATCTTATCTATTTATTCCTTTAACGTTATGTTACTAAGCGCTTAGAACAGACTTGTATAAGCGCTATATTAGCCATGTATATTATTATATATTTTTATTGTATATATATTATAATATTCTCAGTCATCTAGCCTGGCCTGAAATAATCAAAACTCTAGACAGCAAAAGAAAAACGTAAAAAGAGAGGAACTAAGAAACTTTTTATCGCACTGCTGGTGACCGGGGAGAAAAACGGTTTTTGGCCTTTCGCCATAATAAGGACAGCTTTACGTATTTAAGCTCAATACTTTGTAAACACGTTCTTTTGGAGTCAAATTAACAGCAAAATATCAAATGCGACAAAAATTTATTGAATGCGTATTTGTACGGTGGCCGAGAGCGACAATGAAGAAAGTCAAAGTCAAAAAAGTCAAAGTGATTTAGGACCATATTACAAAGTGAGTTTGTCTTTTTGATCAATTTCCTCTTGTTATTTTGTCACAAGACATTTTGACATTTCGTCTCAAGCGACTTTGTCCTTTGTCACAAAACATTTTCTCTTTTAACGTTTTGCTGTCGAGCATTTTGTTATGAAAGACTTTCGCTTGGCCGTTTCCCTTTGGCCTCCGACATTTTGTCTTCACGTAATTTGTCGTAAGGGCCTAAAGCAAAACAGCGAAAAGTCAAACTCAGATTCAATATCAAGGAAAAAAATAATCCTATTGTATTTTTAATTAGTAGTTTACGACAAGTTAATTAATATCTAAATATGTCATCACCTTTGAGCGATGACCAGCGCAGGCGAATGGTTCTCAGATTACAGATCTGCACAGATCTACGACCGACAACGTTTTTTGAATAAGGTCTATGAGGGAAAGATCAGAGAATCTGACTTAGAATGAAGTTCACTCCGTATTGCTTTATTTGCAATGTTTTCTGTCCTAATTTTACAGAAAGGAAAAAACGATACTACAAACTGCCAAGAATGTCTCAAAAATCAAAGTTCAGGTAAATGAAATGAAAATAAGAAAAATACATGAATAGTAGATGAAATGTTTTTGTTTTGAAGTTTATAATCACATATTAGAGAGCTTAAGATTCTCGTTTACGGACAACGTGAACCGTCAGTTGACCACTAAAAAATTCTTTAAAATTAGTGAAAAGGAATCGCAAAAATCTCCAAGCAGTAGATAAACAAAAGAATCTACTACTTTTGTCTTTGTCGAGAAGGTTTGCAAAAGGTAAAGTGAAATGTAGGGGAACGATGAGAACGTGGTCACGTTTGCCGTTTGCGGGAAGGAAAAACGGGAATCTTGATCTAGCTATTGAAAGATAACGAACGAACGAACGAATAAGCTAAAGTAAATGATTTTTTTTTATTTCATTCAATTTGAGGGTCACAGAGTTATCAGTGTTTTTAACTACTGTTATGTGTTTAGCCTCTGGAAATAAAGCCTATTATTATTATTATTATTATTATTATTATTATTATTACTATTATTATTAATCTTTTCAGATGCTAATGTAACTCTGCAACAGTTATGCCCAAAACAGCAGATCAACAGAACAAGTACAAATAAAGAGATTGACATATCACGTAAGCATGCTTGCAAATTGTTCTTAGAGCTTTTTAGACAACGATATTATTGCGATTTGAAATTATAAAATAAATTAAATAGTACGCACGCTGTGATTGGTTGATAGCCATGTTTGCATGAGGGTATGCAAACACAGTTTTGACGTCACAACTTTCGTGTTTTCCCGGTACAAGTTCAAAAATTTACAGTTTGTTTCGAGGAAAAAAAGCCCCCAAAAATGTATTTTGAAGACGAAGTTCCAAAT
>NW_022261696.1:54061-74125 GCF_009602425.1 Actinia tenebrosa | reverse complement strand
CTAATTCCATTGTTTTCTTTTGTGTCTATTTGACTAGAGTGAAGTCATTTAACCCGTGCAATAGATATTAGACTAATACACTTTAGTAGACCCTAATTCCATTGTTTTCTTTTGTGTCTATTTAACTATTACACGTTTACTAATAATTTTTATTTCACGGGTTAAATGCCTTCACTCTATAATTCTATCTATTTTATTGCTTCTTTATTCAATTTTAAATTAGTTATACCTTTAAGCTTGGGCGTACCTTTATACCACTTGTCATTCCCTAGAGTATCATTTCTCTGTTTAACGGTTGTGCATGAGAAGACACATGAATATGGATACAACTTAAGCAAAGAATCTTATTCTCAAGAAAATGACACGTAATCTTAAATGGGTAAACATTACGCCCAAGGTAAAGAGGTTTATTAAATATTCCTTTCTAGCTGCACATTGTAATGGTTTACCACTGGGTTTAGAAGACAAACGAATAGCTGATTCGCAGTTATCAGCCTCATCAGTAGTTAACAATTATCACCACCCAAAATACGCCCGTCTCAACGCATTACCAGGATCTGATCATGCAGGGTCCTGGAGAGGGGCTTCCAGAAATGGGGAATATTTTCAAGTTGATCTTCTGACCACCAAAATGATAACCAAATTTGCAACTCAAGGACGACCGAGAGACAAATACAATCGCAACCAATGGATTTCTAAGTTCAGTTTGACTTACAGTGTTGATGGAAGTACCTGGGTGAGCTATCGTGGAGACGGTCAGTCTACAAAAGTAAGTGTTATATTCTTTGTAAAACGAATTAACCATAATTCTTTACCACTGTTTTCATTGCTACGGGCTGCTCGAGACACAAACGCCACGACAGGATAATCAGCAGTGAATAGATTACCGTCAATCAAGTAAATCGTTAGAGTAAGTAAAGGTTCATGGGAACCGTGGGAAGGTACATGAGAACGATTTTCCTGATTCATTGACGCTAGTCTATTGAGCATTCACCTGTTTTATTTTGCCTCGATCAGCGAGTAGGAGTAGCAATATGAAGATTTTTATGGTGTACGTTTGTTTGTAGATCTTTAATGGGAATTCAGACAAAGATACCATCGTGTCACACTCTCTTGGTGTTGATGTCCCAATAGTGGCTCGATACATCAGAATTGTAGTGCAAGCATTCGTAGAAAGTCCTTCTCTAAGAGCGGAGCTGTATGGCTGCAACATTTGAAAATGTAATAGAGATGTATTCATTTTGGGGTAAAATTGTGCCATATCAGTCCACGTGTCCTCCCTTGCGATGGCCATAAAGGTTTTGTTATGCGAGACGATTTTTCGCACAACATGCAAGCTGGACATGAAGAGCTGGCTTCAATGGCAACAATTTTGTGAGTTTCCGAAGCTCTGCTCGTTCAAAAACCTGCAACATGTTGCCGTAACAAAATATCATTAAGAATTGTAACACCGCGCCATGTTTCACTAGGCCAACTTTTAACGCAACATTGTCGCGCGAGAATTGGCCGTTGCAAATCGTCTCGTGTATGAAATGAAAAAAAAACTCTTTAAGGCGCGATTACACGGAGCAAGTTTTCTCTGCAACTTGTCTTGCAACGGCGTTGTGACACAAGTTGCATGGAGCATTGCAGCGTGTAACCTACAGTGCAATTTGAAAAAATGTTGCGAGACAATTTGCAACAATTGTTTCACGCGTCTCCGTTCCACCGTGTAAACACTCGTGTAACTTGAGCCGCAACGCTGTTGCGAGACAAGTTGCAGAGAAAATTGCTCCTAGTAAACCTCCTTTACCATGGCCGTATTTTTTCCATTATCTGCCCAGGTATTCTCCTGTTTTAGTTGTATCTATATTCGTGTGTTTTCTCATGCGCAACCGTTAAATAAAGAAATAATACTTTGGAGAATGACACTTGATCCGAAATGCGAAAACATTAATTACTCCCGAGGTAAAGAGATCTATTTATAGTTGTTTTCGAACTAGAGATTTCCCAAAATTTGCGTCGCAATTTTACTTTGAACCTTCACATTTGAAGTGCCTTTGACACCTAACCCAATATTTTCAGTATTGATTCTACATGAAGTGAATAGTTGAATGGTAAGATATTTTTATATGATTTGAGTGATGCATCTTGGAGATATCAAGGTGTATACTTCCAATATGTTAACGAGTGTGATGTCATATGAGGCATTATTAAAAATACAAAACTCCTATTTCTGGGTCAGTAATACTTCCTTTAAAACATCATCAATGTCAATCACCAAGTGCTTTACAACTGCACACAGCACGCGCGCGTGCGTTTTCACAGATTTTTCGAGTCATTATCAAGTCAAAAATGTTTGACTTGACAATAAGCCTGAAGCGAGATGACGTTTTACCTCGTCTCTAGACCATAATCCTTTTCACATTGCTTTTGTTCTTTAATTATGACTATTGTATTCTCTTAGGAATCAAAAATTTTAACATGAAAGAATTTAAAAAACTATTATGGTATAGAGTCGTGGGTAAAACGTCATCTCGCTTCAGGCTTATTGTGCAACGTTGTGCAACGTCGAAACGTCGTCACATTTTWAACTTGTTTTTATCGTTCAATTTTATCATAAAAAAGTTATCAAGACATCAAAAAAACATTTTGATTGATAAGTATCGTTTATAAAACTTTCCACGTTAAATAATATTTCTTATTAAACTTACTTATTGTTTATGAAAAATGAATTAAACCGCAACTTCTCTGTTCTATTTCTGTTTCTCTTCCTTGACAGCTGATTTTTTTAGGCCACAGGCTGGTTAAGACTTGAAGCTACACATTCATGAATACATTAAGTTCACTTCTGTGAATGATTTCCTCTTAAGGAAGCTCGAAACGGGAATTCTTGAGCGCGCGCGCTCTATAAATTTTTAATATTCAAACTGAAAAAAATCAAAAACTCTGTGGTAAAATTTCTTCAAATTTTGCATATGGCTTTAGTTTATGTTTTCGAAAACTTAAGGAAAAATTTTAAAAATTCTGTAAGAGGGAACTATTCGAAACAAATTTTATCGATTTTTACGAAATTCCTATTACAGATTTTTTTTCTTTCTTTTTTTGCCAAAAAGAAGATTACGGTACAAACTTTAGATATACCGGTTTTTAAAAAAATTCACCATTTGGTTCCTCAGTTATGATAACATTTTTTAAATGAACATTTTTGATGGCAGAGCAAGGGTTCTGATGTTGTCATAGCAACGTCTGACGTCATTTTTTTCAACTTCATTGTGATCTTTGGTTTATGGTCTTTGGCTTTCCGGGTCTACTTGCTGTCATATTATAGCCATAATAACTTTTTTTAATTCATAATTGTAAGTGTATGTGAAGGCACAAAACACTTTCCAACCTCCTTAAGCGAGGCTAAACCTGTACAAATGAGATTTTAATAAAGCGAGATTACAGGAGTATTTGAATTAATGATAAATGAATAATGTATAGATATAGATAAATAACAAATAACCGATTAATACTATTCATCCGGTGAAAGCTAATTGGAATTTAGAAGTTGAGTTTTGCGGAGGAGGGAAAACCAGAGAACCTGAAGAAAGACCCTCGAAGCACAGAAGGGAACCAGCAATTAACTCAACCCACATACGACAGCGAATATTTACTGAATGATAAAGGAAAATATATAACTACTTCATAATGGTATTGCACACTTATACATTGCACTTGTAGCCTCTTGAAGAACAGAGCCTTTTGTTCGCGCTTAGGGGTACACTTGTAGGACAGATGTGGGAAGATAAGAACCGATACCAGAACATCTCGAAGAAAATTAAATTAGTACACACTTATTCAAAGTGAGGACAAGAACTTCTCTTATCTTGAAATGCAAAGTTATAGAATTTTCGAGAATTATATACGACAATTGAACTAAGTAGATAGACATCTTTGTTATTTATATAAATTTATATCTTACTTTGATCAGCCCAGATATTGTTTCATGCAGGGATCGATCTGTGAATTAGTCGTGCCCTGATTTAATTCACCCAGAGATTGTTTCAGGGTTCCATCTGAGTTAGCCATGCCCAGACTTTGTTCAGCCCAGAGGTTGTTTCAGTGTTCAGTCTGTGAGTTAGCCATGCCCTGACTTAGATCAGCCCAGAGGTTGTTCCAGGGTTCAATCTGAGTTAGCCGTGTCTTGAGCTAGATCATTCCAGAGGTTGTTTCAGGGTTCATTCTGTGAGTTAGCCGTGCCTTGACCTAGATCATTCCAGAGGTTGTTCCAGGGTTCAATCTGTGAGTTAGCCGTGCCTTGACCTAGATCATTCCAGAGGTTGTTTCAGGGTATCGACAAAACTGAATGTTTTTCTGCCGCCCTTCTTTTGTCACACTTGTCCTTAAGTATTAACTAGTGTGTTCTTCACTTAAATTGATATTGTGGATGTCATTATAACGAGATCAAGATCAATTGAAAAAGTTAGTTGTGTCTAAAATTAAGTCTTTCATGTGACAGGAATGTTCTCGACCGTCTGGCCTGCTTGGCCAATAATATTTTAAATTGAAGTAGTTGTATCACGAGATTCTTGAAAGAAGCAGCTGGTATGAAAGAAAAACATTCTATTTCTCGCAAGAAAACGCTTCAGGAAAATGAATTTCTGTGTTATAGGCATGGTCACTACTCAGACATATCATTTTGATTTTGTAATCCCTTTAATTGGGCTCAATTTGGTCACTGGCATATCGGCTACAATTCTCAATGCTCTTGTCATTTTGACTATCTGGAAAACGCCTCCTCTACAAACGCCCTCGAGGATTCTTCTTTCTAGTCTTGCGCTCACGGATCTCTTAGCTGGTGCTGTGGTACAGCCAGTATTTATCGCTTACTGCATCTCCGCTTTAATGAACTGGTGTCAAGCTTTCGTGTTTATTCATGCCCTTGTCGTTAGATTGGGATATAGCCTTACTGCAATATCAATGACAACCTTGGCTGCTATTGCTCTCGACCGGTTTTTGGCCATTGCAACGAAACAAAACTATAGGATCATTGTAACAAAGAAACGGTGCTTGATCGCTGTCATTTTTTTATGGCTAGCTCCAGGATCTGCGATGATCATTGGACTTCAGTTCAAAACGTACGAGGATAATGACACGACGATTCTAATGTCGATCATGATCTTATTCCTAGTCATTATAATCACATTGTATGGCTTGTCTTTTTATTTGATGAAAAAGATGTTTACCAGTATTGCACATTCTGTTATTCATAATACCACGGATCAAACAGCGCCTGGCTTTAACATCTGGAAATACAAGAGGTTTCTTGTTACTATGGTGATCATCTTGGGACAGGTTTTGCTATCTTATACTCCATTGCTTTGTGTTTATTCTTCGCTTGGTCTGAACGCGGTTTTAAATAAGCCAGCTTTGTTGCATTTCGGGGAGTTTTTTATACTCCTTATCTCTACTCTCAATCCCATTTTGTATCTATGGCGAATGAAAGGCCTCCGTCATGCTCTTAACCAAATCTTGTTTCACAGTTAGTGCCGACACTAATTGTCTAGTGTTGAAAGCATCTACAAACAAACCGCCTAGTCAAGTATTGGAGTCATAAGCAGCTTTTGTCTAATGTTCTTGAGACACATAAATTTCCCCGAATTGACTTGTGACTACGAAACAATGGCCCCAAGTGGAGGTTAGACTTACACTGATGTTTTCATACATTTACTGTATTTTATCAAGTCCAAAATAATTGTCGATCGGGAAATATGATGACACAAGAATAAACTGATGTTCCACTATCGAAAAAATATCGAATTTAGTGACCATTCAAATGCGGGAATAATAATTATTTAATCACTTATTGTGCGTGCATTCCATACAATGATCATGCGTGCATTACAATAATAATATAATATAATATATGTATAACTATATATCTATTTACAAATAAGATGAATAAATATATATTGATATGTACTAAAAGAACTATCAAAATGCTGATTTAAAAAGGTGGGTCTTAAGATGGCGCTTAAACAAACTACCATCTTTAATGGCGCGAAGGTCTGCGGGAAGAAGGTTCCAGAGAAGCATGGAATAAAAGACATTGTTACTGATGAACAAGGCGCTGGCAGCTATTGATCCAGACAAACACTGAACATTTAGTAACAAATCATTATACTAGATTTAAACTGGCCAAAAAAAAAATCCTCACTAAGAAATCAATCAAACAACTATTTCTTAAACTATACAACATGAATTATAAGAAAATATATATAGTTGATATAAGCTTGAATAAGAGAAAATGAACTAAGAGAAGGAATCCCCGTGCCCCATCATGTGCACACTTTGATGCTATTTTTAGAATCATTGATGCTATTTTTAGCACGTTACCATGCCCGCGCGATAATCATGCTTCCTTTAATGCCTCGTTTTAGGACACGAAAAGCGACAAAAACACAGGCTTTTGTTTACTGCAATACTAGAAGCCGCCTACCCTCAAGAAATCAACCAATCAGGTTCTTCGCTCAAAATATCTCAAAGCTAAAAATAGCATCAAACTGTGCACATGATGGTTACAAGGCTATATAGGGGGGATTCCTTCTCTTAGTTTATATTCTCTTGGCATGAATATATCTTCAGACTAAAATAATGAATTAGGAGTTAATTATGATTACACAGAAAATAGATAAATAAATGTATAATATCATTACTCAATATAATGATGTAATGATGAAAAGGTAAATTATACACCGTGAAAAGATGAAAAAACTTACTGACGTTTCAGGAGATGTAAATTGTATTTTCTCTCAAATGAATAAATAGTGAAATAGGTAGGCAAGTTCATAGTAGTATACTAGGGTATTGAGTGCCAGATAATAGTTAAAAACAATCGTTTAAATATAGAGATACTACCCTTGTTTGTACCCTAACGTAAGGCTTGTGACAGTGAAACTGGCCGAATAGATATGTGGTATTCACCTCTTCAGCTGGGGTAACGTATCCAATAAGAAAATTTGGTATAAGTGATTTGTTAAATATGATTTTATATCCAAACAAAGTAACTTCTCTATAAATATAATTGACAGTCAAAATAAGAACTAACGGATTGAAAGCAAATTATGGATGACGTACTTATTCAATGAAATTGCGAAATTTAATAGATTTAAAATAATGGAATAAATAAATGATCGTCAATAGGTAATGTCCTTATTTCGACTCTGCATTTCTTCTATTCTCATCGTTCTGTTTGGTGCTATTTTCACCTTGTTTGGTTTTTGAGCCCCAGGCACGTTTCTTTAAGAATTTTTGAATATTTGTCTTTGAAAGTTTATCCATATCTTCTGTATATTCGAATCCTTCAATATCCAAAGTCAACTGGTCGTTCAAAGTATCCTGGATGCTTGGAAGCTCTATGTTAGCAACAGGGGAAGAATCGGTGAAATTACTTGTTACATCAGTAAACGAAACGAACGTAGCCAAGCAGCATTCCAACGAAAATCTTGGGTTTAGAAACCAAGCTTTGATGTTAGGATACAACAATCTAAAGGAATACCCTGAAAGTACAGATTAATCTTTTAAGTAGGTTCCCATTTTATTTATTTGTACGTACTTTTACTATGGACACTTTTTTTCCAAAATCGCTGTTGCAAAATCAAACGAGAAAATTAAAAACCTATAACATCAGTAGAAAGAGCACCTTTTCTTTAATAACCCTTATATCGGGGCTTATATCGGCCTAGAAAAATTAAGTTAAAAATCAATGACAAATTTACAGACGTTTGCACATTTACGGGGGGTATGGCGTAAAGTAAAGGTACTTTTTTAGTGCTGTTATACGTTGTTTCACTCAGTCGTTTGATTTTAACTCATTTAACTCCCATTAGTGTACGCCATTTTGGAAAAGGGTCTATTAAGTTGATCAGTCGACGGTAGTCTATTGCGCTATTCAGGCCCCGTTGCGACTTTTGTCGCGATCAGCGAGTGGCAAACAAAATAGTAGTAAAGAATTATTACTCAAAGATAAGGAAGTTTGCAGGATTAACCACGGGTACGTAAAAGCAATCAGTTGCTAAATAACATATCAAGGTTTGCTCCATACATTAGTGTCAAAGTTGGAGTTGAGAAAGGTCACTCCATATATGGAATCATATAATTCCATATTTGGACTGCGGGTATTTACCCTGAGGTCAAAGATGGCGGACAAGCGTGTTCGTCGGCTGGCGAAACGGCTGAGAGACATTTACGAGATTGGCGAAGACGAAAAAACAAGAAAAAACTACAAAAAAATACGAAATAAACAAGCTTCTCCCCAGTCCCTTTTTTTAAGACTAGGAAAGAGAGCTTTAACACTCATTGTTTGATATGTATCGTATTATTTGCATAGTATAGATGTGAATAAAGAACAAGGTCACTCACAGTTTATTAGGATAAGAATTAGCGCATTGGTAGCGATGAGGAAGTTACTGACAATAGCCTCTTCTTGAATGTCGTCACTGAAAGCATCTTCAGATGACTCTTTTGAAATCCTCAGCAAGGCCGCCAGCGAAAAGTTAACAAACGTTGCTGTTAGGGATGTAAGTTGAACGACATTGTCAGATGCATGTTTCGTTGGTTTGAGGAAGGCGAAAAGTAATGCATAGACGATTGACATGGATGCTGCAGCCATGATATGAATCCTGCTCCCATTACTTATCCAAAACATTCCTGATGCAAAGATAAGCTTTCGTGTGGTCTCGACAAGTTCCCAATACCATAACTTCCTTGAATAGTTCTCAAACAAAAATGAACATGCCAGGCGGAGCTCATTCTTTTGGGAAAGAACTTGATCGTCTTTGAGCTTTGTTTTGGTGTTGCACTTCCAAAGTAATCTGAATGTAATTACTAAGAGAGCAAGGGGATAGAGAACTGCTAGCCAAGCAACTTTCAACCATCTGTAAATCAAAAATATTTTTAGAATACTTCATTAAAATACCTATACACGAAACCTGATATTCTTGGTTGACTTTGACTATAGATTTGCATGGTCTTGGTGCCTTTTGTATTGTCAACCAACATGGCGGCCACCGACTTTCTAGGCCACCATACCCTGACTAAGATCAGCCCAGAGGTTGTTTCAGGGTTTGATGAGTTATCCATGCCCTGACTTAGATCAGCCAAGAGGCTGTTTCAGGGTAGGATCTGTGAGTTAACCATGCCCTGACTTAGATCAGCCCAGAGGTTGTTTCAGGGTTCTATCTGTGAGTTATCCATGCCCTGACTTAGATCAGCCAAGAGGCTGTTTCAGGGTAGGATCTGTGAGTTAACCATGCCCTGACTTAGGTCAGCCCAGAGGAATTGTTTCAGGGTTCAATCTGTAATTTAGCCGTACCCTGACTACTTAGATCAGCCTAGAGGTTGTTTCAGGTTTCAATTTGTAAGATAGCCGTGCCCTGACTTCAATCAGCCCAGAGGTTGTCTAAGGGTTCCATCTGTGAGAAATGGTTAATTCCATACTTGTAATAGTAGCTGTCGAAACACTTCAGTCCGTAGTCCGCCTTCAGGTACCACCTACAGCTTTGTTCAGAGCAAATTTCATGACACGCTGCTGGCATCACAGTGATAATGCTGGTACATGTTGATGGGAATGTAAGAAATAAGAAGAAGATGATAAAGCGATAGTTTGTTTCTTTGGCAGATGAAATAGCAGCTGTCTTTTGTTCATCGGGTAAGTCCTTCTTGTTAATGCGAGATTTACGAAAGTAATAGATGATAGTGGCTACAATAATCACAAACACATTTCCTAATATCATCATAACCATTTTGTAAAAAGGATTGAATGTGAATCTTGGTACGAGGCAGTGTAGAGGCAAGACTTGAAACAAGTTCAGTTGCAAGATATTTGCATATTCAACATATTTGTTCAAATTCTCTGGCCAATCTATGAACGAAAAGCTCTGTATCATTCCTAAACTGACTTGATAAAAACCTATAGTAATCTTGATTTGAGACATCAATATTTCTGAGATGGAACGACCACTCTTATCTCTTCTTTTCTTCTTTCTCACTAAAGTCGCAAACGAAATTATGAAGAATAGGATGATCACAGCTTGTAGTGAAATCCACCCAATGGAACACTTCCTACATCCTAAGCTAGCACTTTTATGAAAACCTTCAACGCAAACACTACAAAGGACCCCAGTGTAGCCTTCAGAACATTCAGAGAAGATCGACCCTGTACAAGCTTCTCGTACAGGACAAGAATACGCAGGTGGTAGTCGTCCAATATACTTTGTATTATTGATATCATATGTGTCATCTTCGATCTCGAGATTTCTGGCAAGTTTGCGGAAAGCCTCCTTACGAGGATTTGAGTCCCAGGCCCAGTAGAATCCAGGTTTTAGGAAAATCAACTCATTTCTGCAGACAACGCCATCTGTTGGACACTTCTCACAAGGGCCGAAACGATCGGTTCGATAAAATCCAGGAAGGCACTTACAAGCTCTGAATCCTGCAAAGTCACTGAATTTTGTTCCTAAAATTTAAAGCACGAAAAAATCATTGAAGGAATTTCTTCTTCCTGCGATATTTAAAGAAAATATTCCACATGCATTTGCACATTTACAATAATACATTGCGGTTGAGAGGTATCCAAGGGAAAAACTTTACGCATTAAACTGAAGACTGATCAAAAGGTTTTACAAATATATACATCTTAGGATATTTAGAATAGTCAGTACCTGAAGGACATTTTTTACAATCTAAACTGCTCTTTCCTGGTGCATTTTCAATGCTGACATATGTTCCGGGTGGACAAGTCTTACAGCCTTTAAAAACGTCAAACGTCGTTAACACGTGACCGATGTTATCCTGAAAGAATCCACCTGAAATGGAAACATATATCGTGTTTATGGTAAACAAACTAAATAAGTGATATCATTGAGTAGCGAACTGCAAATAGACTTTTTCGGAATTCGCTTGAGTTGCCACTAAAAAATGGTTCCGAGTCGAAGTCTAAGTTGATCAGCAAAAAATATTAAATGTAAATGTACGTATTGATGGCTTGCAAGCATTCCCAAGAGAGTTAAAAGACAAAAACATGGCGGCCATTGTGGTACCGTTAACAATGGATGCTAATGAGAAATCTTTTGTTAAATGGTACCAACATGGCCGCGATGACGTATAGTGCAAACGAAGAATTGAATGTATGAACAAATGAAGTCCATCCTCGAGTTGGAACTACTGTCTTGTGGTCAACCTGGTTACGCATGTAAAGACACATGAATATGAATACATCTAAAAAAAAAGAATCTTATTCTTAATGGAACGAAAAAGTGGCCTAATAGAGGCTTTGCAACATCACGTGATGGCAACCATGACAGGAGGCATAACAATAGAGTTTCGTTCCCCTGGGATTCTGGTCCACGGCCTCTAATAGATACTCTCCTTTGCTTCGAGGATTTTTCTGCGGATTCTCCAGTTATCCTCCCTCGACAAAATTCAACTTCTAAATTTTCTTTTTCTCTCTCTCTCTCTCTTTTATGAGAAGGACATGCTTGCCTTGCTAACCGAAACGAATGTCACACTAAATAGCTGTAGTTTATGGTAATTCAACACTGTTTTTACCTGCAGGACAGTTGTAGCACCTTGAGTTCATTGAATACAAACCAGGTACTATTGTGAAAGCACCTATTGGACAATGGGTGCAATATCCATCTTCTTTACAATTGATACCACTGAATCCGAGTAAGCGTTTTAGAAACTGGGTATTATTCGTTCTTTTGATTTGAAAAGATGAATGGGAACTGGATGGGACCCTAGAGACAAACAAAAAATATCATAAACAACAAAAACTAGAATTAATGGTAATATAGTAAGTTGATGCTCGGTAGATTAATATCAGTGCACTCGCCATCACCTCTCGGGTCTAAGTTCGGAATTCAATGCAAATTTGATCTGGTAGTTAGCCACGCCCTCAATTTGATAATTCCAGAGGTTGTTTCAGGGTTCCTGATGTGCATGTGAGCTAACCATGTCCTGACTTAGATCAGCCCAGAGGTTGTTTCAGGGTTTAATCTGTGAGTTAGCCTTGCCCTGACTTAGATCAGCCCAGAGGTTGTTTCAGGGTTCAATCTGTGAGTTAGCCGTGCCCTGACTAAGATCAGCCCAGAGGTTGTTTCATGGTTTGATCTGTGAGTTAGTCATGCCCTGACTTAGATCAGCCCAGAGATTGTTCCAGGGTTCTATCTGTGAGTTAGCCATAACCTGACTCAGATTAGCCCAGGTTGTTTCAGGGTTTGATCTGTGAGTGTCCTGCTTCAATCAGTTGTTTGTAGTATAAACCCAAGTAAAATAGATTAACACAAGCAATGTTGAAATTAAGTTGAAATTATTTTATTTTTGTGTCGTTCAGGTTACCAAAGCCTCTTCTTTTCGCTACTAGTCGTCTATCACTAATAGACCACTAGTAGATCAGCCAATCAGAGCGCAGGATTCGTGATAGACCATAAGTAGGTTTATTCTACTTATAAATAAATATACTTACAAGTAGATTTGCGTCTTCCGTGAAGATATGGCGGTCCTTGATATAAAGTGGAACTCACTGATGTTTGTGTTTTCGGCAAAGCTAAATGTAAAATGATGTTCTTGCCTTAATACCATACCTATGTATAAACTAAATTGCAGACTGAACTTGTGGCATTAATTTCATATAATATATATTATATACAGTTATTTCAGTTATAGGTTGGAACTTGGAAGGTTTTGTTCCATGTTGCATACATTGGGCGAAGTGCACCATGAGCGATGTGATTGCAAAGAACATGCAATAAAAGTTTCACCAACTTTTTGAAATAGCTGTTAATCAGATTTATTAAACAAGCTACATTCTTACAGGAATTGAAGTGAAGAACTTTCAAAAAAGTTGTCATCAAAAACTCGTATAGGGTTATTCGTCAAAGATCTTGAAAAATAATGCACATACAGTATTAGTTAGAAAGTATTTGTAATATCTGTCTATTATACTTAAAACCCTTGAAATAGTTAGTAGGCTGGTAGGTTATTGCTAGGTTTCATATCCATTATCTTCTCTTTTCTATAAAACGTAAAAAGAAGCTTCATTATTAATCAAATGAAAGTCAAGGTGTAGAATAATGTTAAGCAATAAATACTTAACTTACAAAGAAGTAAGGCTCATGTTGGCGCTGAAAATACCATTCATCTGCACTATTCGGTTATTACTTAGAAATCTTGAAACAAAACAAAAATATAATAATGATAATAATAATTAATCTGAGCAATCTGTAATATAAGGCCGCACAATTATTATCTTTATCAAGAGGTTTCTTTTGTGTGTCATATTATGTATTAAAAATATGTCAATACTTACAAATGTTTTAACTTAGGTACGTTCACAAACGAATTCCATTCAACAGTATTTATTCTGTTCTCCGACAGGTTACTATCAAAAATAGAAAGTATATTACAGAAATATTAGGCTTTCCGATGTTGCGCGGGTAACTGGTAACGAGTAGGATGCGCGCTGAATCATGAGCCTCTTTTTTAAAGGACGCCTCTTTTCAACATGGTGGATGTTTAGCAAATTCTCTTCTAAAACAAACCTAAAACTAAAGTAAATGTGACTCGATTCAAAAATAAAAACCTGTAAAACGAAAGTCCAAAATGTGTCACCTAAAATAGTTAGAAAAAAATTATGTAGACGAAAAAAAATTCCTTCCAGGAAACATCTAGAACTTCATAAAAATAACAGAGGAAAGATAACTATTCTTAAAAGGAAGTTTTAAAAAATCAATTAAATAATGCAGAACAAATTAATGATCTTCGTTAGTAATTTAATTAATTAATATTAATTAAGTCATATCAATTAGTTATAGTTAATTAGTTATAATTATATAATTAATTAGCGATAAGTAACTAATTAATAAGATCACTAAATAAAAAAATCTGCATTCAATTTTTTTAAATTAATTAATAAGATCAATTAATCAATTATTCACAAGAATAAATAATAAAGGTTTTTAGGTTTTACTGTTCACATCATACATCAATACATAGCAGTAATAATACTTACTTAATCAAAAGTGATGCGAGGTTCACAAATGTATTAGACTTGATAATCGAAATGTGGTTGTTCTGGAGCATTCTATGATTATAAACGACATCAAAAGATTATAAACCAAGCAATCGTAAGTCATAAAATTTCAAAAAATCTTCAAAAATATTTTCTAATATAGTTAAACAAATAAAATATTCAACAATCCACTCGATTGAAAATAAATCCCTAACATAAATTTTAATAACAATAATGTAATAATAATAATAAGTTTGTAAATCATTAAAAAAWWAWWAWWAWWAWWAAAGAATATTTACATTATGTACTTTGTGAAAATTTAAAGAGAAAAAGTTACTATTTACAAAAAAATAGAAAAAAACAAAATGAAAAACAAGCATTATAAAAAAGTCTAAAATTATCTAATATCGGCAAGGTTAGTATTAATGCTAAAGTCCAATAGAAAGTCACTTTCGTTGTTCTTATAAAAAGGAGTGCGGGAGCCTCTAATGCATGTAATTACAGCTTTCAAAATCTCAAACGACAACTTTGTTCTAATATATGTTATTGTGTCAGAATCCACTCGATTGTATCTTTTTTAAATAAAAAAAATTGTTTAGGTAATAGGACTATATGCTGTCCAATTTGAAAATAATTGAATGAAAAAAATTCCAAGGACTGACAAAATTGCAAGAGGCCGATACGCCGAGTCCAATTTGGCAGCCAGAGAAATTCTTTTTAATTCGATCATTTCCAAATTGGACAGACATGTAGTCCTATTGCAGATTAATTATATTATCCCAAACTATACTAGACTGATTCCATAAGTCATAATTTTCCCTCGAAAGAATGCGAATAGAAACGATCCAAATTCATCTTTAATTTGGACAGGAAAGAGAATTTGAAAACAATACAATAGTTGTGTATATGGGATCATAGAGTGGTGATACAATTATAGCACTAATTGTAAATTAATGAATGAAATGTCCAGCACATATCTAACAACTTACAGCGATACGAGGTCGTTCAAGTTTTTAAGAGGCTTAATTTCTAGCATTTTATTGCTATGAAACGATCTGAAACAAAAATTCAGAAATACGTTTGCTGTAAAAGTTTCTTTAAATATAGTGTATCAAAGTATAACAAAGAAAAACTATATATCTTTTAAGATATAAAAAATTAAATTTTGAATTTTAAAAATGATTTTAATTTTAATATTGAACATTTAAAAATTGTAGCAATACAATACAATAGACTTCATTAGGTTCTCGAGGGGATCTTCATACCTAATTTCCAATGTTTTGGAATTTTTTTTTTTTTTTTTTTTTTAGTATTAAAAATTACAATTGAAATTTAATTGATACATAGCCAGTTGCGCAACAACACTGACTCAAAATTACGCGTAAATGACGATACAGAAGAAAGGTTACGTAGCTGATCATAAAGAGAATTTCAGGGCCCGATTGTACGAAGGGTGGATAGCGCTATCCGACGGATAAAATTATCCAGTGGATAAATTTATTGGATAACAGCATCGACTTATCCACTGGATAAGGATTTAATCCGTCGGATAGCGCTATTCACCCTTCGTGCAACCGGGCCCAGATGATATCGCGTCACAATACACAAACGATAATTTACCTCGAATTATATGAATGTGTTGGGATTGTGTGATTAAAAAAAAGACTTACATTGCCTGAATTTCTTTGCTTCTTTGGATTTCCAAATCCCAAGAATTGATTAAGTTATTGTCAGAAAAGTCCCTATATATATCCAAAATATTTTTATAAGATACAAAATACTGTATTATTTATTCTCTACAGTGACTGCTTGCATCCATAAAATCAGGAAATAGGTAATTAATAATACCAGTCTCACGTCACGCCACGCCCCGCCCCGCCCGATTCCATCACAACAAGTCACGTCACGTCACATCCCATCACACCTCACCACGTCCCGCTCCATCCCATCCCATTCCGTCACATCAAGTCACATAACGTCTCGTCCCGCCCTATCCAATCCCATCCAGTTCCATTTTGTCAAATCACGCCACGTCACGCCACGTCACGTCACGTCAAATCACATCACATCACATCACATCACATCACATCACATCACGTCACGTCACGTCACATCACATCACATTAAACTTTAGCTTACGCGCCAACAAGACGAGGTAAATTATCCAAAAGGCCATTTGGAAGAATATACAACCCATTGCCTATAAATGCCCTTAAAAAATAAGAAGGAAAAATAAATGAGTAAAAATGAATAACGATTCATCTAAAGAGCAGTCACAGGTTATACTTACGTCATTATAAGATTAGGTAGTCCTTGGAGAAGTGTCTTTGGCAAGTTAATCAAACGGTTTTTAGAAAGTGACCTGTGACAAGTATACACATGCGATTTATCATAGCCTCTTAGGGTAATTTGACTGACAACCTAACAGCTGATCTGAAATAGCCAGTGACTTCACTGCAGAAAAACTGTGTCATTTATCATTATAACACTGTTAAGCGCCTGTTAGCAACATTTTTTTTATTTGATGGCTAGGAAAATCCTTAATTTCAAACTGAGAAAAAGTGACATTTTCATTGGCTAGCAATTTTTTCTCAGATCAGCTAATTTAATGGTTTCTTTCAGAGTTCCCTGCTCCAATTTGAAAGGTAGCCATGAGAGGAACAGTGGAGCTTGCAATGATAAACACCTTGGACAATATCACATGTCTCTATCATTATTGCAAGCTCGCCGTTCCTCTCGCGCTCCCATGCAAAGGAACGGCTACGTTTCAAGATGGCGCATGGAACTGTGACGGAGCCTATTATTGGAACATAACTTGCAAATATTCGAGACGATTAAGTCCTTTGAACAAAGTCGCTTGTAAAGAAACCAATCGATTGTCGTTAAGAAACCTGTGTCAAACAAGGAAATAATCTTTAATACAGATTTCATGTTTTCGTTCTACACTCAATAGAAGACTTGCACTGACAAGTCACGTGACCCTAAAAGCATGTGAAAATAAACAAGGGGGAAGCTTCGGCTCATAATATTGACTATAAGAGGCATGGTAAATATAAAATGGAATATTTTGTAAGGATGACAAAGATTTGCCGTCCAGCATATTTTCCCATACGAATCCTTATAAAATATTTGATTTCATATTTGATGCCATTTCTCCTGTTTCGCTTGTTATGAGCTAAAACTCCGCCACCATACTAATATCGAGGTGCTCTTTCCATTTTTGTTGTTCATTTTAACACAGCTCTCATTTAAAGCGAAGTAGAATCACGTGACCTATTAGTGCAAGTCGTCTTTTATGTTCAAAACATAAAACATAGGAACTGAGACCGAAAGGCATTCTGGGAAATGACATAACTATCCTCAGGGCGCTGTTGCACGAAGCCACTTTCAAGGTGTTTTACAATTACCTGATTTTCAAAGACGCTTTTTTCCCCCTAAGGCCTGTAACTTTTACTTACAAAAGTTCAAGTTTGTATAATCCTCTGAAGATTTCCTCTGGTAGACTCGCAATCCTGTTATAACTGAGGTCCCTTGGAAAAAAGACGTCAATGTAAACCTAATCTTGTTTTATTGCAATGATCTAGCTATCAATCGATTAAATATTAAATATAAATATTGCAAAATCAGTACATGAGGTGAAGCATTCGATTTTATATTTGATAGAGGTTTTGCACCATCACGTGACGGCACCATGTTAGATGGCAGGAATAATACAATCGTTTTACATGAGAAAAAATTGAATTCCCGAGAGCAAAGGGATTTTATTGTTCTGCCATCTAACCACAGGCAGCCCAAGCTGGATTATGCATGGGCTTGGACACATGATGGTGGAAAACCTATCTATTCTCTATTCTCAAGATTTGCTACACATTTTTACTTACAAAAACATCAACTGTCTCAGTTCTCTGAAGACTTTCTCTGGTAACCTTTCTATCACATTATGGCTCAAATATCTACAATATATCAAGACTTTATCTATCAATGGTTCATCCGCATTCAATCTTTGTAAATTATTTCTAAATTTATTGAAATGCGTTTTTAACTCAAAAGAAAAGAAAACAGAAAATAATGAATATGTTTGATATTTTGAGACATTATCAATGTCTAATAAGACTATATTTATTCATATTATGAATGGCACTTTGCAGTAAAATTACAGCCTTTGGAGTCCTTTGCAATAGCTGAATACATCCTCGTGTAGGTGAAGTAATTTGTTTGCCTCTAACGAACTAAAACATAAGTGAATACGTTATTAGCAAGAGAACTAGAATAGGTATTAAATGTTCCCACAAATTTGTTCGTTTGTTCGTTTGTTCGTTTGTTCGTTTGTTCGTTTGTTCGTTTGTTCGTTTGTTTTGTTTGTTCGTTTGTTCGTTTGTTGCTTATTTTTACTTACATCACTATCAAAGAATCAAGGTCTTTGAAGTAGTCTTTAGGTATCTTACTAATGCTACAATTTGTAAAAAAACTAAATATTTGAAGGAAAAATAAATATATTAATTCGATTATTTAATAAAAGCAAGTATTTGTTCATTAAGCCCAAATTGCATGATGATAATAATAATAATAATAATAATAATGATAGTAATAATATTATTATTATTAATCTATGGTTTTTCTCCCTCCAAAACAGCACACTGACGTTTGGGGGTACTTTCCATTTTCCGGGAAAAACTGGAAATTCCGGTTGGAAAACAGAAGGTATGTAACCGTTTCAATCGGAAAGTTCCCGATTGTAATCCACTTTTCCCACACTTTTCGGAATTTCTTTCCGTTCCAAACAAACTTCCAACCGGATGGATTGTTTAAATGATAAGCACCATTGTTCAGGTAATTTTTTAAAAGGTTTTAGATATCATATTCTTATTGTTTTTAAATGAAATATTTCTTTACTTACAGTAAGCCAACCTTCGCATAATAAACTCCTTTTGACTGCAGATTCTTGAACCTATTTTAGTCGAATAATTAGGTAGTCATTCATTTAGTTTAAACTAATGAATAAAAACCTTTAGCGAGGTTGAGAGCTGTTCAACTTGCCAAAATAATAGAAAAGATCATATAGTTTTGTGCTCTCAAATATTTTTGCAGTGTTTGTTTGTATGTGTTGCATGTGTACTTTCTTTGAAATAACACGTGATCTAGGAAAAAAGGATTAGCCAATTATATTGCGAATCGTGTTGTCGAAAAACTATCAATCCCATGCGTCTTTGCGCGCCCAATCCTTGACGAGCCACAGGAAAGAAAAGTCAGCTATTTACAGATAACATTAAATGCCCGTAAAATTTCAAAACACTGGTATGTTCAACTTCCGCATTCTTTACATTACAGTTGACTTTTGCAAATGTTTTTCTCTTAAACGAGGCTACGCCTGTGTAGATGAATCTTCAGTCATAAGCCACAGCGGTATATACGGAATGAGAAAAGAGAATGTTATTGTAAAATTGCATACGAATCTTTGTTAGTGCACATACTTATAATAAAGTAGCTTCTCGGGTAACGGCATTCCATTCTTGAATGATATGTAAGAACAATCGACTGCGAAAACGTTGGAATATTTGCATAAGTGTGCTGGAACATCCTCACTGCCTATATCATCGCTAGTTTCCTTCGTAGCTATTAAGTAAAAGAAAATAAGTTCGTTTTATTGTCATGACTCATAACTAGGAATAAACGCTTTTCTTTCCATTGGCACCTTTTGGTTCTCTTTTTTGTGACGTTTATTGTGACGTTTATTGTGACGTTTATTGTGACGTTTATTGTGACGTATATTGTGACGTTTACTGTGACGTTTATTGTGAAGCTTTTTTGTCGTTTATCGTGAATTTTTTGACGTTTATTGTGACGTATATTGTGACGTTTATCGTGACGTATATTGTGACGTTTACTGTGACGTTTATTGTGAAGCTTTTTTGACGTTTATTGTGAAGTTTATTATGACGTTTATTGTGACGTTTATTGTGACGTTTATTGTGACGTTTATTGTGACGTTTATTGTGACGTTTATTGTGACGTTTATTGTGACGTTTATT
>NW_022261696.1:14562-32980 GCF_009602425.1 Actinia tenebrosa | reverse complement strand
TCCGTCCGTCCGTCCGTCCGTCCGTCCGTCCGTCCGTCCATCCATTTATTATTTTATTTTCTTTCAGATGCTGCCACACTACATCTACTTGTAACCCCAATCCTAGTGTTTACGCATCTGTCGCTGAATGCACCAAAGGTATTTCAGTTATGATCTAAACGAAGTAATACCTGCATAGCATTATGAGTTGCAAAGCACGGATAGCAAAGCAGCCCGGTTTCGATTTATGGTCTCGGTGTTTTACGTGAGTAGAGTTGCTTGTTGCTTCTCTCCTGTGCTTCGAGGGTTTTGTTAATCATGGCGTTTCCATGACAAACCATAGGCTTGTTTTACGACAACGTCATGGAAACACCTTGATTGACGTCCACCAAGTCCCTATTTTGTCGCGACGGTAATCGTATGATTCCACTCGTGCATGCTATTAAGAATTAAGCACTCTAAACGCCACCCTCGTGAAACAAGGTTTTAATGTATATTTTCTTTACAGTACTCTGTGCAAAGAAAACGTGTTACACCCAAGGCGAAATCTGTATTATGGATAAGTACAATCGACCCAAATGCGTGTGTCCTACCAAATGTCCAGCTCCACGAAGGGATGAGACTGTTTGTGGTACTGATAAAATAACATATCCGAGTCGATGTGAAATGAACTTGACAGCCTGTGTTCTTGGTGACATCATTGGTGTAGCATATCCTGGAGAATGCAGACGTGGACAAAGTAAGTATTATGTTCAGTGTTGTTGTTGTTGTTGTTGTTGTTGTTGTTGTTGTTGTTGTTATTGTCGTCGTCGTTTTTGCATTAAATTATTATTTATTTATTTTTCCTTTTTCCTTTAATTACATTTTATTTCTTTTGCGTTGTTTCTATTTCTTTTGTTTTTCACTACGATCTAGTTTGTAATCTTGAAAATTTTCCAAAAATTTCGACCCTTGACGMCGAATTCTCGTCAGTGTTCCATTGTTGCTGGGTCGCGCAAATTAAAACTGTAACAATACGGGGCGCGCATGGGCTTTTATTTTTAATAATGTATGGAATCTTAAGCGAAACATTTGAGTTTTTATTGAAAAGTATTTATTTTAGATTGCAAGACATTGTTTTCACACTAGTTGTCCAAATGCTGTGGAGTTGAGGCTCCAGGGATTTAGTTGAATAATATTTCTCTTTCGTCTTAGATACAGTTACGGTGAGCCCTTCACATGTGAAGAATCAAGTTTTGAAGGCTGGCAAAGCTGGTAAGATCACATGCCAGTTTGAAGGAGATCCAATTCAGATAATCTGGGATAAAGTTGGCTTGGAGCGGCTACCCTCTGATAGGATGTTACCGCAAGATAATGTATTGAAGGTGAAGACTGTCGTCACGAGTGACGCTGGTGTTTATATGTGCAGCGCATTTGATGGCGTTCGTTCTATAGTGGCATCAGTCAATGTGTCAGTCCAAGGTATGTAGAAAGGCATCGTAATACTCAAGATTCTAATATTCTGGGGTTTTTCATGTTTAGAGGCTTTGCACCATCACGTGCGGGCGCCATAATACGGATTGCACAACAATAAAATCCCTTTACTCTTGGGAATTGAATTCTTTTTCATGTAAAACGATTGTATTGTTCCTGCCATCTAACATGGCTGCCGTCACGTGATGGTGCCAAGCCTCTATTTGTTTGGAAGCAAGAAGACTTTCACAGTTGTTGCAGTCGAAACGTCAAGTTTTATAAACAATTTTACCGCGCGAAAACCGTATCTTGTTTTAATCGCCTAAACTCGTATTATATTTTGTAGTCTTTCATTCATTTTTCTTTCTTTTCTTTATTTCCTCTCTCTCTCTCTCTCTCTCTCTCTCTCTCTCGTATTTTTTACCCATTTCAGACCACGTGTCATTTTCTTGAGAATAACATTGTTTGTTTGAGTTGTATCCATAATTGTGTGTCTTATCCACACTGATCTTTCATGCAATTACTTTCTTAGAACCCAAGATCATAACGTTAAAAGCCATCAAACCAAGGARCGTTTGCCTAAAAAACAAGCTTATTGGCACCGGTAGCAGATTCGTCGTACGATTCTTTTTCAATTCTGCTACTCGTCTTTGTGAGGCATTTGTCTTCAGTGGAGATGGAGGAAACGAAAACAACTTTCTCGATAAAGAATCCTGCATAAGATCCTGCTTCCACTCAGGTAATATTGAAAAGCAATTAGTTTCGAGTCAAATCGACTTTTACTTCGGAAAAAAATTGCTTAATCAAAGGTGGTGTAGTTGTAGTGTACTCGCCTCTCACCTCTTGGCACGCGACACGGGTTCTATCTTTAGATTCGCGGCAATCTTGTAACTAGAGTCTGCGTTTCTTCTGGCCTGCGGCGAAGAACGAGGGCTCTGGCGTAATCCATTTTTTGAGACCAGGATTTCTTTTTCCGGTATAAGCGCATGCGTTCAAACACTTGTGAAAAATTGTATAAATATGTTCCTGGTTTGTGATTTTTATAACACAAAGCTCAGTTTGAAAGCATGATTTTCATTGATTATATTTTACTTCTGGTAAACTGCGCATGCGCCAGAAAAATGGATTATGCCAGAGCCCTCGTTCTTAGYCGCAAGCCAGAAGAAACGCAGGCTCTGGGTATGAGATTGGATTCGCAGCATCACATGTGAGCAGAATGTTTTTTTAGGTCTCTCTCTTGATTCGGGGGTTTTTCTCCAGGTTCTCTGGTTTACCTCCCTAAGCAAAACCTTGGAAGCTAAATTCAAATTTCATCTGTGATTAAGCCGATAGATATTTCGATAACATTTAAAAGTGGCACTTGGATGAAAATCAATAAAAATTGGAAATGACTTGAAATTTGTTTAAACTTATCCATATGGCCCAGATAGTAGCCAAGCAATATGTTTCCTTCATAGTCAAAAGTGGCGGGAAAAAATTATCGATTTTATTCAGCATCTAAATTATAACTAAATGACGTCATTTACTCAACCCTATTGTACTTTTCTCTTTTAACCCAAAATTTCTCATCTGCAAGTGGCTCCCAGGCTAAAATGTTCACTAATCTGGTTTACATAATCATAATTGAGTCATATTATCCTCAAATACTTCAATTATTCGGACTTTCAAAAATCGGGGTGTTTTCATCTAAGTGCCCCTTTAAAAGTGATCAAGAGAATTCATGTATATTTTTTCTTCCACAGCTACTGACATTTGCAATCTTCCCAAGAGGCCTGGACCTTGTATGGCAAGATTTCAGAAATGGTACTACGACACGAGACAAGCTAAATGCAAGATGTTTGTTTATGGTGGTTGTCGTGGCAACGCCAACAATTTTGACAGCAAGAAGGCCTGCTTAGTAAGCTGTTCAGGTAATAGGTGTATTGTGTGAAATGATCTCTCTTGTACGTCAAATGTATTGTTTTCCATTTCATTAACATAAAAAAATCTCAAAATATATTTGACGTCAAACAAGGAACGAAAGAAGTTAAAGCACTGAGTCAATGGGAAAAAAAGTCAATGAAACCTTTGCAAACAGTTCCATATTAAAACCAGTTCTAATGTCTTATATTCCAGCCAAACACGTGTGTAGTCTACCAAAAGCCCTGGGTGCATGTACCGGACATACCGCCCGGTATTACTTTGATGCCGCTTCAAACTCATGCAAGAAGTTCATTTACAGTGGCTGCGATGGGAACGCTAACAGATTCCACTCACTCAAACGCTGTGAGAGGAAATGCAAGAAAAGTGAGTTCCAATATTTGACTTGAGATTCCTTTTGTTATTTTCGTAAAGCACTTGTTATACCAGCTGAGTTGACCTGTACATCAAGGTCAACCAGTGATAATTTAGGATTCAACATTGTATTTGGATTAGCATTTTCCATGACTCTACCAAGAGAATCAGTAAGATACGAATTCTTCTTACTTTGAATTCATCGTAAATGCTAGTCGAGCTCATGCATGGTGGAATTCCATTTTAGTCGGGAAGAGAAATTTATATTGTACTCATCAGATGATCTGAAATAGTGACGTAGAAATGACGTCACTGCAAAACTGAGGTGTTATAAAGCCTGTGAAAATTGAACAGCGAAAAATAAAAACATGCCCACCATTGTTATTAGGACCGTCATCTTTTTTCATTTGGTGACCTGGATATCCATAATTTCAAAAAGAAAAGTGACACCTCAATTTTGCAAGTTTTCTCGATTCTGATTGGCTGACACTTTCTCTCAGATTAACTTGCAGTCTCTGCTAGGAAAATGCTAAAAAATAAATGACCCACAATTCCTTTCGGGGATGCTGTCAACTGCTGGAGCAAATTAGAACCTGTACTATACGGCAACCTTCGGGATATCGAAGAAAACCCGAGTATTATACGGCCACCTTCGGGATATCAAAGGAAACCCGAGTATTATACGGCCACCTTCGGGATATCGAAGGAAACCCGAGTATTTATCAATATCCTATCACATTGCCGTCGTTTCGGTTACCGTAAAATACCGATTAGCTGGTAGGATTAGCTAAAGTACGACTATAACTGAATATACGTACCGTGGTATCGTTGCCATTAATGGCAAAAATGACCCTCGACCTAAGTTAACACTTACCTTAATTAGTGATTTCAAGTTCATTTTTTCTTACTTCATTTTTACAGAAGCTGTGCAATTGGGTGTCAACTTGAAAGGTAAGCTATATAGAAAAAGATCAGAGTCTTAAATGTGGCATATCATTGAGCGCAGTGGAAGGGCCAGATAGAAACATACATATATTCTACTCCAATCAAATCGCATGGATTGAGCGAATTTCTAAGAGTTGTGTATTAACTGCTTCTAACATTCTAATCACGTGACCGACATTGAATTCTAATTACAAGTTAGGATTTAGGGTTAGGTTTATCCTTTAGGGCTGGAGTTAGGGTCATGTGACTCCTGTTTGCACTGAAGGCAAAATGTGTATTGATTAAGGCTTTTCTTCGTGTTTCTTTGTGGAAAATAATTCTGATATTTTTACATTTTAAAAATCTAGTTAAACCAGGAGTGTGCCGAGAGCCAAAGTTCGATGTCGGTAGCTGTTCGGATATCAGTAGGGATTCCTGTATGTCCGACATGGACTGCCAAGGGAAATCCAAGTGCTGTTTTGATGGTTGTCACAGATCATGCTCAGAGCCTCTAAAGATGGCAAGAACTGCTGGCCGTCGGGAAAAACTTGGTCAATGCCCTGCTCCAAAGTTTTCTAAAGTGGTATGGCGTTGAATTCTTATTTGAATAGCTCATCCAATCAGAACGCAGCATTGACGATAGATCACTAGTTGGGTTTGAATAATTATCTTTATTCCCAATACTTATATGTACACGTTATCGAATTTCTAGACTTGCCAGAACAGATACCAGAGTGATGTTTGCCAAGCCGATCATGAATGCCCTGGAATGCACAAGTGCTGCCACAACGGGTGCTATTTCGATTGTTCGTTACCCAAGAAAATGCCCAATGGAAGACCAAAACCAGGAATTTGCCCTGCACCGGTATTAAATCCAATGTTACTTTCATTTACATCTGATAAGTGGCTGCTGATATGGCTCTCTCCCCTTTTGTAAATCCCAAGCCATCAAGCATTAACCTTTTCCTGTTAGCAGAGTCTCCCTCGTTGGCGGTTCTAGGCAGATTTTCAATCAAGAATGAGTGAAACTCTGCTAGAAAGGAATATTAAGCTCAAACTAAGCCCCAGTTTAACGGTGATCAAGAATTGTAGCGTGATCTACTTTGGAAAAAAATGCAAGACTTATTCTGTTGTCATTCTACTTCTAATTTCCTTTTTATCTTCAAACATTTGTAGAGTAATGGACTTAATCCTGCATCCTGCAAAACAACCACCCATGAATGTTCTAAAGATAATGACTGCTTTGGCCGTCAAAAGTGCTGTAACAATGGCTGCCATCGTGAGTGTATGAATGCCCCGACTTACAAACCCAAACCTGGTCAATGCCCAATTCAAGATGCGATTGAAGCTGAGAACTGCCAAGATACACAAGATGACTGTTCGTATGACAATCAGTGTAATGGTATAAGTAAATGCTGTTTTACTGGATGCAAAATGGAATGTTTAAGCCCACCTGGTAAGTGCCTTCATTCCAGGGCTTTTCTTTCGGTTTTCCGATTTTCCCTCCTCCGCAAAGCCTAACAGCCTAAAATACAATTCGATCTAGAATTTAGCTGTACCCTCGCAGCTTAGAAGTTGTTTTAGAGTTCCATCTGTGAGTTAGCCATACCCTGATCGAAGGGTCATCGTGAGGAAGTATTTGCATTCTATATTAAAATCTTTGATTGTTATTTCATTATATTCTGATGAAGCTGTTCCTCACTATTTGAATCTAGGAATCAAGCCTGGTGTTTGTCCAAAGCCCTGGAAAGGACTGGACGGTATTTGTGATCGACGAGGAGATATGTGCGGTGTTGACTATGACTGTAAGGGCGAGGAAAAATGCTGTCACAACGGCTGTCAAAAAGACTGTGTCTCTACCAAAGGCAAGGCCGAGAAGGACAAAAAGCCAGCAGGAAGATGCCCAAAACCATGGAAAAACACGAGGTTTTGTGACAGGATGGGCGATAGATGCAGCACCGACAAAGACTGTTTTGGCAATTTCAGATGTTGCTTCAATGGCTGCCAGAAAGACTGTGTTAGACCAGGTGAGCAAGACACATTTCCAGTATTGTTTAGTTATGGGTACCAGGCAACTCCTGAGGCAAAGGGAAGCATAATACCTAGGCTGCGGAACGATCATATCTGCGCATGCGTGGAATTTGGTTGGGTCGACGGTACTTGTCCTTGTCCTCGAGCGGTATGCTACGTTGTTGCCAAGGGTTAATGGTCCTTGTTGGTTCAATCAGATGAAAACGTCTTTAAATTTCATTTCCTCCAAATGGTGGTCAAACACTGAACACCATGTGCAGCCAACCAGACGAATCATTTCTATTGCTGGTTTTCAATCAACTGATAAAAGTCTTTGAATCTCATCACCTGCTCCGAATGGTAGTCAGGCACTGATCACCATGTGCAGTCAACCAGACGAATCATTTCTATTGCTGGTTTTCAATCAACTGATAAAAGTCCTTGAATCTCATTATCTGCTCCGAATGGTAGTCAAGCACTGATCACCATGTGCTGTCAGCCACAAAGAATTCTACTGAAAATATTATTAATCAAATAACATAATCTTTCTTTTCAGTTAACCTTACAAAATGTCAGGTAGAAAAACAAAGAGCGATGGATCAACTCTCTGACGAACTGCCGCCTATTGGGGTATTCGTGCCAAGCTGCACACAAGATGGTTTCTATAAGAAGGTGCAATGCCATGGATCGGTTGGGCAATGCTGGTGTGTGCATGAAAATGGAACGGAAATCGCTGGGACTAGAGTTAGAGGAAAACCAAACTGTGATGTCAAAGGTGCGTTTCTCCTCAAAATACCTATCATATATTAATTGCAGGAGCTTTGTCATATAAAAATAAAATAACAAATAGAAATAAATTATTTTTAAGCAAAACTGGTGTAATTATTTCGTTGTCTTGAAGGTATAGATTGATATTTTTGATATTAAGTATTTCTTTGTAGGTGGGTATCATTACTATAGATAAACTGTTATGAACGAGCTTTTGGGCTAAGCACTGGACCAGACTATAGATCTGGACCAGAATTCTAAGTGTTCTTACTCTAAACACCACAAAAGATTTAATTGCAAATGTTTTCACCTTTTACATTAGTTCCAAGCGAGCGCCAAGGACAATGCCCAAATCCCTGGAAAGGTTCAAGAGGTTTCTGTGATTTCCGTGGTGATGCATGTGACAATGACAGCCAATGTCCCTTCATTCAAAAGTGCTGCAACAATGGATGCCAGAGAGATTGCGTTTACCCAGGTACACAAGATTGATTTATACCACATTAATGTTTGAGTACGTACTCTGCCCTTCAAAAAATATTATCTTGTGCACGTTTATTCCCTACCATTCTACCCTTCAAAGAATATTATCTTACCTTTGAGATGATCCAAGTCAGGGCACRTTTATTCCCTACCACTCTACCCTTCAAAGAATATTATCTTACCTTTGAGATGATCCAAGTCAGGGCACGTTTATTCCCTACCACTCTACCCTTCAAAAAATATTATCTTACCTTTGAGATGATCTAAGTCAGGGCACGTTTATTCCCTACCACTCTACCCTTCAAAGAATATCATCTTACCTTTGAGATGATCTAAGCCAGGGCACGTTTATTCCCTACCACTCTACCCTTCAAAGAATATTATCTTACCTTTGAGATGATCCAAGTCAGGGCACGTTTATTCCCCACCACTCTACCCTTCGAAAAATATTATCTTACCTTTGAGATGATCTAAGCCAGGGCACGTTTATTCCCTACCACTCTACCCTTCAAAAAATATTATCTTACCTTTGAGATGATCCAAGTCAGGGCACGTTTGTTCCCCACCACTCTACCCTTCGAAAAATATTATCTTACCTTTGAGATGATCTAAGGCAGGGCACGTTTATTCCCTACCACTCTACCCTTCAAAAAATATTATCTTATCTTTGAGCTGATCCAAGTCAGGGCACGTTTATTCCCTAGAGTATCATTTGCTTGCCTTATGGTTGCGCATGAGAAGACACTTATGGATACGACTCAAACAAAGAGTCCTATTTGAAGAGAATGACACGTGATCTGAGATGGAAAAAGCATTTAAACCAGAGAAGGCCCATTTATTTAGTTGTTTAAGTTTTAGAAACATTTCCTAATGGTGATGTTAATTATTAACAGATGGAATGTCACCATGTCATAAACATCGAAAGTCTAATAGTGGCTTATTAGGATTGGTTGGCCAATTTACCCCCAAATGTCGAGCTGATGGTTTCTATGAAAGCATCCAATGCCATGGTTCAACTGGACACTGTTGGTGTGTGGATATATACGGCAATGAACTTCCTAATACACGCATAAGAGGAAGTCCAAACTGTAACAATCCTGGTAAGTCTTCTAAGCCAGAGGCTAATGTTTATGGATACGCCACCGGGAATTCTTCACTATACATCAATCTAATGGTTTACGTTCGTATATTTTATTTTAGTTGTCGGTTCTGGTTTTGGCGTACCAGGACGTTGCCCAGATCCTACCAAAGGCAAGAATGGTATCTGTGACAAAATGGGGGATGAATGTACAATAGATTCAACATGCAGTGGACCCAATCAGAAGTGCTGTTTTAATGGCTGTCAAAGGCAGTGTTTAGAGGCCATTCCTCTACCTACCGGTAATTTCCACATTGTGTTTTGAATGCAGTGTTATCTAGCGGAGAGGTTTAGTCCGCTGATACTTTAAGGGAATGTTCCTTGAAAATTGTCTCGAACTTTTGATACGCTATAAAAAATACTTTGCGGTTGTAGTTGCATCAAAAGGGTATGGCGACAATGATAAGGGTATGGCGACAATGATAAGGGTATGGCGACAATGATAAGGGTATGGCGACAATGATAAGGGTATGGCGACAATGATAAGTGGAACTTGTGTTACCGCCCTTTGCATTACTACGCGGCGATCCCAGACACAAATCGCGTCGTGTAGTTTGCAATAGACTGCCGTCAATCAAACACCTCATTCTACTTGGATGTACTCAAACTCTTTGCAATCGCTTTCGGAACTTTCCTTCGTGATATCTGACTGAGAAAGTTTGATAGAAAAGCCAACTCTCTGATCCAAACGTGTATATATATGAAATATTATTGGTTGTAACATATCGTTGCGAGACAAGTTGTAGGAGGAGTTAACACTTGAGATTGGCAAAATAGTTGTCACAATCTTGGCAAAAATTAGAACTTGATTCTAATTCTTACAACGTTTGCGGCAATGTTACAATAAGATGGTGAGAAAAGTTGCTAACAACATTGCCTAATCTTGAGAATTATGAATTTTGAGCTTCGTTTTTTGCTTTGGACACAAACGATCGTGCATTGTAATAATGGAAACTTGGTCTAACAGATTGTCATTAATACATCAATTCTAGAGCCAGTGTTGACGCTTTGCCAAAAGAAACTGAAAGCAGCAAATGGACCATTCGGAGTACCAGCTCCTGGAACATTTATCCCATCGTGTAAACCTGATGGCAGTTTTAACGAAAGACAGTGTCATAGTTCAGTTGGAGATTGTTGGTGTGTTCATAGTAAAACCGGAGAAGAAATAGTGAGCACTCGAATCAGCATACGCGGAGCACAACCACCTCCTGACTGCAGTGATGCAGGTAGGAAATGATGGACCTTCTTACTCGGCAGCCATGGTGAAAGGACAATAGATTTCTTTCCCGCGCGGTCTTGTATTTGAGCGCTTCAGGATGAGGTTATGCGGGTTTAAACAAAGGTGTTTATTTTCATAGGAACTAGACGCATATCTGCGTAAACTCGGGCTTCATAGCAGAAAAACGAAAGAATTCTTCGTGAACACTGTCATCCTTCTGACGAAACCTTGAAAAATTTCGCCATTGCTCGACCATGTGCTTATGTGGCGCATACTACGCACGCGCATAGAACTTGCGCATGCGCTTTGAACGCAACTGCGATTTGTGACAGAACGCAAATAAAGCCCAATTTATACCTCGGGCATTTCTTTGAAAGCCCGAGTAATAAACATGACGCCGTGTCATTAAGGTTAATACAACTTATTAGATGTCTTCTTAGCATTGATCTCCGATATATTTCTATGTGCGCGCCGATATAGAATATATGAGTAGGAGAAAGGACTCTGAGTTTCAGGTGGGAATCGAACCCACGACCTTCTTATGGGCATTAATTATAATATCAAATGTGAACAAAACATTCAATTTTATATATAACGCCATTTTCCTATATGACTTGTTATATGATCAAACATAAATAGCGAGGTGCTTTTTTTTTCGTTTCTGGGTTTTTCATTTTGACACAACTGCTTGAGAGACATAAGATGATGAGATTTGCCTTTGTTGTCATCCTTCAGTGGTTATCGCTTTTTACTCTCTTTTCTAGGACTTACCAAGTGCCAAAGACACTATCGAGATTCACTAGACCTTCCACCAATAGGACGATTTCAACCAAGCTGCGAGGATAGCGGTAAATACGAGAGCATGCAATGCCACGGTTCTACTGGACACTGTTGGTGCGTTGACGAAGCTGGCTCTGAATTGACAGGAACCCGTATTCGTGGAAGACCAGACTGCACCCCAAAGGGTAAGGTTCCTTTTTTCTTTTAAAAGGGAGAGGGGTAATAAATCTTACAAATAGTGCGAACTATTAGGCGATTTATAGGGTTTCATGTGCCTTGTTTGCTAAGCCATCTAATGGTATTGGTCAAACGTCGTAAATGAACGAAAAAAATAACCTCCTGATAGTTCACACTCTTTTGAAACCAAGGGCATATTTTTCACGTTGCCTAGCATAGGTCTTATAGGTTGGCTGATAGGTATTTGCGATTCATTAACAGTGGATCCATGTGCTCGAGTAAGATGTCCTTACTATGGGCGTTGTATGGCTTCAAAAGAGGGCAGTACATCATGTGTGTGTTCAAAGTTTTGTACCTTTGAATATATGCCCATATGTGGCTCCGATGGCAAGACTTATGGCAATGAATGTGAAATGAAAACAAGTATATGCACGTCTAAAAAGATGATAACCGTAGCATCGAGAGGAGAATGTCCTAAAGGTATGCGGTATAAACCTTTTTACCTTTTAGGTGTAATGCTTCTCATTTCAGACCATGTGTCATTCCCTAGAGTATCATTTCTTTGTTTAGCGGTAACGCATGAGAAGAGACATGAATATGGATGCGACTTGAACAAATAATAGTATTCTTAAAGGCTGGTTTAGACGGTACGATTTTCGCCTACGACTATCGTATACAACACTCTCGCGCCATCCTACAACTCGTTTCGTAGCGTGTAAATCAAGCCTACAACTTGCCTACGACAGACGCAAGCATGTTGTATACGATAGTTGTAGGCGAAAATCGTACCTTCTAAACCGGCCTTAAGAGAATGAAAAGTTGTCTGAAATGGGAAAATTATGCCGAAGTTAAGAAGGGTGTTAGACTAGACTATTAGATTCACTATGCTAAAACGAGTCATTAGAAAAGAAAATGTTTCCGTTTTTTTAATCTCTTTGTTTCTAATTTTTCCTTTTCTTTTCTTTCTTTTCTTGTTTACTAAACTAGTAGTTGTAAACGAAATAAAAAACTTGTTGTGTTGTGTGCAGTTATGAAGCACTTCGTCTCTCATGCCCTGCCAACTTCTTCAGGTGCTTTATAACTATACACAGCACGCGCGCGCTTATTATATTTTCTTTATTTTAGTGTTTAATTTTTTTCAACCCAACTTTGATGAGCTTTTGAACGAGTCCCTAATTCATTATCTCGTTTCTGATTCGCTGTTTGTTTTGCTTTCATTTTAGGGGGTAACAATTCTTGTAGCTCACGTATAAAATGCAGTCATCCAATGCAGTCTTGCTTCATGAGAAACTCGATGCCAGTTTGCGAATGCCGCACGATGAAATGCAGTACTTTGAAGGATTATGTGTGTGGAACAGACAATAAGACCTACACAAACAAATGTATGATGGATTCTTATGCATGTCAACACAGCCTGAACATCAAGGTGGCTCACAATGGGCAATGCAAAGGTATGTGCAACACAATAATATCTAAGGCATTAAATTATGCAATTTGCATCACTCGGCATCACGCGGCATCATTCGGCAACACTCGGCATCACTTGGCATCTCTTCCTTCATTCCAGTATTTTTCTCTGGCTTCTCTGTTTTTGTGCCATAAGCCTAGAGAGCAAGCTAGATTCAATTTCGATCTGTAGGATACCCGCCATTTTGGACACTAACATGTTCTTGTCGTCTTGTAGGTATCGTATCCGATCCTTGCAGCGTCTCTCTGTGTAGCCATCCTCAACACACCTGCATGAACATCAACGACACAGCTGTTTGCGAGTGTCGTCAGGTTAGCACATTGGAATATGACCCTAAATGTGCATCCGATGGCAAGACGTATCCGAACCAGATGACCATGGAGAACGCTGGTTGTGAGAAAAACATGATTCTAACGGTTGTGAAAAATGGAGAATGTAAGTGAAATGTAGAAACAACCGCAATAATAATGACGTCTACTTCTTGATTTTCACTTAATAGAAAATACAGGGTGCTTGTGCATGAATAGTAGAACCTTTTAGCCTAGGTGTTTCCCATTTAATAAGACCTCATTTCATTCTCTAGAGTATTGAGTATATTCCCTGTTACCTTAAAGTAAACGAGGGGAAGGTGCTTCCTTTGTAATTACTTAGTAATCTTTACGTGGCTCGGATTAACTAGAGACGTTACAAGAAGAACGCGAGTGTATCAATTCAGTCACTGTCAAGTGTTACCCTCTATAAAGTATAAAGTCTATTTATTTAGAGTATTATTTTTTCGATTATTGGTTGCACATGACAAGACACCTGAATATGGATACAACTCAAACTGAAATGGTCTGAAATGGGCAAACATTACACGCAAGATATTCTATTCTATGTTAAGGCTTTCTAGTAAGCATTCTGTGGAAAAGTAGGCTTTACAAGGCTGACTTTTCATGATTTGCAATCACCTAAAAATGGTTAGAAATGCATACAATTGCCCTCACACAATCTTTTGTACCGAGAGAAGAAGAGAATTACGAGGGATAATTCGACTCATACTGTTCCTTGGAATAGGTGAAACTATTGAAAAACTTGGTAGCTGCCCAGCCATGTGGGATGTCAGTGGGGTTTGCGAAAGCCGAGGAAATATGTGTGAAGATGATGGTGGCTGCAATGGAACAATGAAGTGCTGCTTCAGTGGCTGTCAGAGAGATTGTGTTAATACAGCAGGTGGGTTACGGATTTTTTTTTGCCATGATAAGGTGAGTCCTTGCCGAGTCACATTCACTACCATAAGAACCCAACTCTCCACTTGATCTTTATGAAGGAAGGAAAACCAGAGAACTTGGAAAAAACCCTTGTGGCAAGGGAGAGAACAACACATCAAACAAACTCAACTCACATGTTGATTTTTATGGAGGGAGGAAAACCAGAGAGAGAACCTGGAGAAAAACCCTCGTGGCAAAGGAGAGAACAACACATCAAACAAACTCAACTCACATGTTGATTTTTATTGATGGAGAAAAAGCACAGAACCTGGAAAAAACCCTCGTGGCAATGGAGAGAACAACACATCAAACAAACTCAACTCACATGTTGATTTTTATGGAGGGAGAAAAAGCACAGAACCTGGAAAAAACCCTCGTGGCAAGGGAGAGAACAACACATCAAACAAAATTAGAACGAGATCGCCTTGAGATGATCTTCCAAAATTGCACTGATTAGCATTTATTACAACAGTGGAGTTAAAAGAAAGTCGTTACGTATATCAAAAACCCAAGAGTCGAAAAAAAAAATTCTAGGAATATTAAATTGTCATTATTTTCGTTCACTTTATAGACTACCTGAGCTGTAGTGAAAATTGCGGGCAATACAAGCAATGTGTCGGCTTTGCTGACGGATCGACACGATGTCTTTGTAAGAAGGGGACAATAATGGAGGGAGACACTTGTAAACGTAAGAAAATCAAAAAATTACATATTAATGTGTATGAGAATATATATGAAGTATATATTTGTACTGCTGTTGTAATGTATCAAATTGAGCTGATCCTCGCAGTATATGAACGTCGAACGTCACATGAGCCGAACCTAATTGAAAAATTGGATAACAAGGCAATCTTCTTTGATGTCATTAGGTTGGTCTCATATGAAGTCCGACGTTTGACATGAGCCTTAATCTCTAAACACGAAATTAAGGCTATCGTTATTAACTCTTGTTTCCCATTACAATAGATCTATTCGCAAAGAAAGAATTAATTGCACTCAATGATACAGAATCATACAAATTGTGGTCGTGACAAAAAAGGGTTTCGTTGGACAATCGAGCGATCCCATAACATTGTCGGAAAACAAAACGTTTTCAAAGGCACGTGCCAATGAAAGGTCATGGAAACGTCTTGATTGACTTCCACTAAAACTTACCCCGTAGCAATTGCGACGACGTTTCCTCGTGTACTGTTGAGAAGCACTGTAAACTTGGCTAAGCATTCTTAGTAATGTATTAAAATCGAATGTAAAAGTACTACATTTTCGATTGCAAAATACTTAAAGAGTATGAAGAAGGATAAAGGTTTTTTCCTCCATTTTTTGGTTTGCAGTTGCTGACCAAGTTGCACCACCCAAACCAATAGATCCATGTGAAATAAGCTTGTGTAGTTTCCCACATTCCAAGTGTATAGTGGTTAATGGCACAGCTACTTGTGAGTGTCCTAAGTACTGTACACGTGAACTGATGCCTGTCTGTGGCAGTGATGGCAAAACCTATGACAACATGTGTCTGCTAGAGGTCGAAGCTTGCAAGCCTGAAAACACTGATCAACTGCAGCTAAATCACCAAGGAGAATGTAAAAGTAAGTATTATCTGTTTCATAAATGATCATGGGTTGAACTTGAGGTAGGACAATATTTCGTAGATGTGTCTAATTGACGCACTCGGTAGTCTTCTAATCTTGTGAGAGAAGGAATGTGGAAATCGAGACGGAAGGATGAGTTCATCCCAAAGGCCATAAATTTTAGGGGGGGGCTAATTGAGTTTTTTCCGTCCACACAACGGAAAACAATAAAAAGAAGCATCTAATTTTTCAGTTTTTTTCTGCTGAAGGGGTGCTTCAGCCCCCTTTGCCGATCCCCCCCTCCGGATCAGCCCTTGCTGTAGGCCTTTGCATAGAACATATATTGAGAACATATTATAAATAAATACCTGATTACATTTTAATGTTAAGAAATTGCCAAATTAAATCTTCTTCATGATTTCATTGTTATAGAAAGAGCTTCAGATGATATCTGTGCCACAACACTTTGCAGTCACCCGATGCAAAAATGCATAAATAAGAATGGTCAAGTTACTTGTGAATGTCCTATGTTTGGTTGTGTCGCTATCTACGCACCCGTCTGTGGTTCTGACGGTAAAACATATCCAAGCAACTGTACTCTAGCAGCAGCAGGATGCCGCAAAAGTCAAAATATCAAAGTCGTTAGTCAAGGACCATGCCCAGAAAAACTTAGTAAGTAGTGCTTGTAGATTTACTGAAACCGTATTCATAGCATTGCTGCTCGGTTGAGCGTGCAAGATGGAAACCTCCTGCATTTAATCTGCGTTGTCATTCCAATCCTTCCACGCATAAAACTGTTATGCAGCGATCCTTGCAATGAGCTTGAATTTTCTGTTGCTTAGAGCTAAGCTCTCTTGAAATTTAAGAAATTTGAGTCTTGAATTATTAGCTGAATAAAAAGTGCGTTCAGTTTTCAGTTTTAATTTTGCCCCTATTTGTATTGGCAAGATTTTTGGATTATAATCTATTAGATTACATTTCCCCTTAGAAATTTTAAAGGACAGTTATTACCCTAAACCGCGCTCGGTCAAGGTAAACCATTTTGAGACCCCTTAAACGTGCGTTCTACTTTCTTATGCCTGTAATAATAAAGTAATTACAATTGTTGACATGTTAGGTTTGCAACCACCAGACCCTTGCAGCTTCTCTCTGTGTAGCCATCCTCAACACACCTGCCAGAACATCAACAACACAGCCGTTTGCAAGTGTCGTGAGGTTACCACAATGGAATATGACCCCAAGTGTGCATCCGATGGCAAGACTTATCCGAACGTGATGTCTATGGAGAACGCTGGTTGTAAAAAGAATATGATACTAAAAGTCGTCAAGGATGGCAAATGTACGTAGAATAAACTAACTATTATTAAGGTCGATTAAAGGGTCTTTGTGTTAGCTAAAGTCCTTCGTTCTTGTTGTAATTTAGGTGAAGAAGTAAAGAAGGCCGGGACATGTCCTGCACCTTGGACAGGTTTGAATGGCTTGTGTAACCAACGTGGAAGTATGTGTGACGATGATACAAACTGTGCAGGAGCTTCCAAGTGCTGTGATAATGGATGTCAAAGGGATTGTATTAACGTAGCAGGTTAGTCAAGGGACCTTGGAGGACCCTGCTATTGCACTCGCCTCATCTCTTGGGTCTCAGGTTTGATTCCTGGACTCGGCATCACATGAGTAGAGTTTGTTGGGTCTCACATTCGATTCAAGGRTATTTCTCAGGGTACTCCTACCCTTCTCAAACATTTAAACCTTACACTTTAAGTTTCAATTGGATATGTGAGTTACCAAAGCCCTAACTTACATCAGTCTAAGTGTTTTTTTCTGTGTATCAATAACATTTTAAGGATTTTTTTGTGAAGGCCTAACTTTGAAACATGCCTTAATCTTTCAGATAACATCAAGTGTAACGAGGATTGCGGTCCGAACGAACAGTGTATTGGTTTCCCTGATGGATCAACGCGTTGCCTCTGTAAAAATGATACCGTTATGAATATGGACGGCTCATGTACAGGTAAGATCTATTTGTCTACACAACAGTACAAATTTCGTGCAATGCGTCCGCAAAGGTCGCAACTCCCTAACGTAGAAGATGGGCAACTTGGATCAATTTTGTTATGCACCCTTTTGAAATTCATTGCAGAAATCAACAAGACCAAAGAAGCAAAACCAATAGATCCATGTGAAATAAGTTTGTGTAGTTTCCCACATTCCGAGTGTATAGTGGTTAATGGCACAGCTACTTGTGAGTGTCCTAAGTACTGTACTCGTGAACTGTTTCCGGTCTGTGGCAGCGATGGCAAAACCTATGACAACATGTGTCTGCTAGAGGTCGAAGCTTGCAAGCCTGAAAACACTGATCAACTGCAGCTAAAACACCCAGGAGAATGTAAAAGTAAGTACTAAAGTAAATATCGTAAACCTCTCTGGCCTATAAGATGCCTATAATGTATCTTTTTGGTGGGCTTATTTCAGGGAAGGATTTAGTTTTGGAGAGAAATGTGCGTTTAAAAATTCGCAGGGGCAATTTTTTAGAAGAATTTTAGGGTGACAAAATACCGTATATAAAATAACAATTAATATTTAGCAACAAGAGGCTTCTAGCAATGACTTTCAGATCACCGTTTCACAACATTTTCTTGGAATAAGTGTATCTGTTGTTTAGGCAACATTTAACAAGGGTCATTTGTATTTTGAATAACGATGAACTTAAATTTTGTACATGCTCTTCAATATCTTTAGAACCTTTTGACATCTGCGAAACGTCACTTTGCAGTCACCCGCTGCAAAAATGCGTAAATAAGAATGGTCAAGTTACTTGTGAATGTCCTATGTTTGCTTGTCCCGCTATCTACGCACCCGTCTGTGGTTCTGACGGTAAAACATATCCAAGCAACTGTACTCTAGCAGCAGCAGGATGCCGCAAAAGTCAAAATATCA
>NW_022261695.1:86181-99842 GCF_009602425.1 Actinia tenebrosa | reverse complement strand
TCCCTCTCTCCCTCCCTCCCTCCCTCCACCCACCCATCCATTTATCGATCTATTCATCCAATCCATCCATTCCATTCTGTTTCTACGTCTCACCTTTAGCGACATGAAGCGATACATCAGTCCTAGCCACACCATAAGAGTTGTTTAACACACACGTGTACACCCCATTATCCTTAATCTCTGCGCGTGACACATGCCACGTGCCATTGGCAAACTGCCGCCCGACTTTATTGACATCTGAATTAAGGACTTCTTCCTCTTTGGGGTAAAGCCGCTGTCTACCATGTAGCCAGTACATTGCGGGCTCAGGTCGTCCTTGGTACTCACAGGGGAGGTTAACTGGATCTCCTTCTTCGGATAMGATGGTTAGACTTGAATACAGTGGTTCTGGAATACCTTGAACAACAAGTTGCACATATAGTTATGAATTACAATCAAGTGTTTGATAAAAAAGGTACATGTTAAAGTCTTCCAACAAGTTACCTCAACATTTTAGTCTTACTAAGAAAAGTCTCGACTTCAGAGCTGTAATTCATACTGCGCATGCTCGACAAAGTGACGAATCATAACGCGAAATGCTCTATCCAATTACAATGCTTGAATTTTTTAGGGTTTTCTAGAATCACTGGCATTTCGTGGAGCACGTACAGCAAGAATGATCGATAGGGCTCTAAATTCGAGAGAGAGAGAGCGATGTGGATGACCCAAACACATACCACAAGGACAGGAACTCAAAACCGGCGTTGTTTCAGAAAAAATTCCAGTTCCAGGCGTCGTAAATGCAGCAACTTTAACGGAGTAATTTTTACACTCGTCGACCGAAAGATCTAGCTTCTCGTTGCTTGCTGTGGTGTTGTGATATTCTTGTTTTTCTTGTTTGATCATGACTTTGTATCCTAACAGCCTGCCATTGATGAAGTCTGATGGAAGCGAATCCCATGACATTTGTAACTTATAACTGTAGCAATCTAATGATGCTCTCAGGTTTGATGGTGCTTGACTTGGGACTTAAAAAGGAGAAAAGAGAAAGACTGATATAGTTTGTTGTGGATCAATGGTGGTTCACTGGGTACACTCGAGTTTCTCTTGTTTGATTCCTGGACTCGGTTTGTTAGGTCTCTCCTTTGATTCGAGTGCTTTTCGGAAAATCTCCGGTTTTCCTTCTCCTGCAAAACTTCCCCAGTCTGTGAGTTAGCCGTGCCCTGACTTAGATCAGCCCAGAGGTTGTTTCAGGGTTCAATCTGTGAGTTAGCCATGCCCTGACTTAGATCAACCCAGAGGTTGTTTCAGGGTATTGATAAATCTAACATGATGAATAAAAGACAAGCTATTTCATACCATYTTCCTTTGTTCTTAACTGACTTGCCTTCGCCAAAAATTTCCGATTAATCTGAAACCCATGCTTTTCAGTATCCGCTACCACGCCCAAATAATACAGCCTGTACGGCAAGAGTCCGGTTATGGTATAATGTCTAAWAGACAAATTTTTCAAAACTATAAATTTATAATCAGAAAACATATTTTCCAGCAACCACCCAACGCGATACTGTATAAGGACCCCATTGTGGTGTTCAGGGTCTAGTGGGTCCCACTCGAGGTAGATACTGTTTGGGGTTGGTGAGTTGATGTGGGTAACGTGGCAGACATCGCTGGGTGCTGAAACGTAAAGAAAGTAACGATGTTGTGAGAATAAGTTATTAGTGTAGGGCAACGTAGAGTCGTAAACTGCCAGCTGATCTTACTAATGTGCAAGCTTGTAGGACAGACAAGAAAAAGTCAAATCAAAAGAGATGATACTAAACATGTTGCATGGGTGAAGATGAAAGTTTGTAATATAAAACCCATGGGTGGCGTAGTGGTTTACCGCTCGCCTCTCACCACTGTGGTCCGGGTTCGAGCCCTGGCTCAGACTGGATCATATGTGAGTTGAGTTTRTTTAATGTGTTGTTCTTTCCCTTGCCACGAGGGTTTTCTCCGGGATCTCCGGTTTCCTCCTCCTTAAAAAGCAACATGTGAGTTGAGTGTTGCATGTTGTAAATATAGAATGTAGTGGTAGTGCGTGTGGAGGGAACCTCACGGAAGAGCCCCGCATGAGGAGTGGTGGGAGAAACAAATCTTTTACTTTATTTATGTTATTGATGTAGGACCATACTTCCAGAAATCGARTGCTGAACCGTCGTATGGCAGCGCAAAGCATTAACGGCTACGCCGGAGATTTCGGCCCCGACACCGCTATCCGAGGACTTACAGACTGATCAGAAAGCTCAGCCGAAGCCTAAGGGAGAGGTTAGTCGGCCCCTGGACCGTAGATGATTAACCCCTTGCTATGACCAGTAGGCCCGGTAAGTTGCTTGTATTACTATTGGGGTAGCATCCAAAGTCAATCTTTTCCATGAGGGATGCTATTCGGTAAGGAATGTGACGTGAATTTACTCACAAAATCGGGTAAAAATCTAAATTTACATCTCGCAATTTTACAAAAGGTAAATCTTTCCCTCCAACGAAAGAATAGGTAACAAACAGCTCTAAGTGATTCACCTCCTTGGGGAGTTACGATAACGACACGAGAACTCCAATCGCCATCCCCATGATCTGTGTTCGCTCGTATGAAGATTGCGTAGCTTCTATACGGTAGCAAATTTTCAATCCTAAAAGTAGTCACACTTGGTTCAACTGAGATGGTCTCATTGGTTTGTCTGTCTGTCCTGCCATACAAAATCGTGTATCCGGTAAGGGAGCCATTGATTCTTGTTGGTCTTGACCAAGACAGTGTTATTTCAGATTTATAGTAACCCCCAGTGGCTGTTCCTTTGACGTTTAGAGGGGGAGAAGCAAAACCTGGAAGGAAATAAAGCCTAAGTTATCATTTTTAAAAATCTAATTAGTATTTCTTTCTCTATTGGTTTATTGTAACGACACTTCAAAAGGATGTGGGGTTTAGCTTTAGTTTACCAGTGGATAAGTCGATGCTGTTATCCAATAAATTTATTCACTGGAAAAGATTTATCCGTCGGATAGCACACTATCCACCCTTCGTACAACTGGGCCCAGGTCAGTTTTCTTCAAATTATTTATTTCATCTTCGAAAAATTGCAATTGTTTTTTTTTTTTCGATATATATATTTCCTTGGCAAGATATTGAAGAAATGAAAAACGCGCGCGCGTGCTGTGTGCAGTTATAAAGCACGCGGGGGTTGGCAGAACACGAGAGAAGTGTTAGGAGAAGCACGACGCGTAGCGGATGGCTTCTCGACACTTCTCGAGTGTTCTGCCAATCCCCAAGTGCTTTACAACTCTACACAGCACAGCAAGCAAGTTTTTTTATCTCTTTTATAAAATGCAAAGTGCGCGTGCGTGCTGTGTGCTCTCATAAAGCACTCGCTCCCAACCAATCAGAATGCGAGGTTTATAACAGTTATTTCATAAAAGCTTGTATCGTATTGCATTGCTTTCAAGCCTAGTTGTTTTTCGTTAACATACCATTTTCGTTGCTTCTTTGGACTAGAAATGACAAAGCGAAAAACAGAACTCCTCCAAGGAAGCTCAGTGTTCTGTTCATATCTGGAGTAAATAACATGGAATCAGTAACTAAGTAGAATAGTTTGAAAGGATCTTCAGCTGTGCATGCTTCAAAAAATGAAATAACAAAGAAGTAATAACACAAACAGATGATGAGCAAACCAGAAAAAAAAAAAAAAAAAAAAAAAAAAAAAANAAAAAAAAAAAAAAAAAAAAAGGACAAACAAACCGCGTCATACTCAACTAGAACGAAGATCCAAGGTCTCTACGGGCTAATGATTTGAAGGAATTATTTACTGACATCGATAAGAGGTGTTTGTCCAACGAGTATTTAAAAATTCAGTTCATCTTTCGTTTTAAAACGCGTATAAAATATTCGACCTACAATAATTAACTTTAATCAAGATTTTAAGCTGATTTTTGATGAAGTTTAAGTTTGCTTAACGACTTTTTACTTTTATTTTTACTGGAAATTTTATTGATTCTATTGAAGAACGATATTTTTTTAATAAGTTGTTTTAGTTGTTGTACTGAAAGTCCAAATTCTTGATTCATCTATTTCTATTGCCATCAAACTTTAAATGAAAATAATTTAGTACCTTTTTGAAGGGAATGTTTTTAATGTCGGATGAATCTTAAAACTTATCTAGTTTAGGCAATGTTAGCCATAGGAATTCTTATAAGCATTATCAGTTAACTACCAAAATTGGTCTAGACAACGTCAACTGATATACCGATAATAGTTGAATTTAGTGAAATTTCCGGCAACTATGAGCGCAAAAGAACGTCATGAAAATATTATATTGCTCAAGAAAATGAGAAGAATAAGTCATAAAATAAATATTTCAGAAATTTTTGTAGTTCTGAAGTATCTTGGTTCGGAAAGAGCCATTTTTTTAGTTTTTGCGCACATTAAGTTTTGGTAAACTGAGAAAACTTCTTTGAAATGCCTGTCAACGAACATTTAGTGACGACACTAAGAACGGCTGCCGCGAGGGATGACTAAAAAACATTAAGCTATCAAGAAAAAGCTCTTGAGAATCGTTCTATATTCATCTAACCCAACAAGCAGATGGATTTACTAGCATTATGACTTAGAGCGTCKCACTCAAAAATTTGGGTTTAAGAAATATCGACTTTTTGATAAAAATTACAAAAATTTACTAAATTGATTTTTTTAAACATTCTTAGCGTAGAAAGGTTTTACTTACCGAGCTAGACACAAATGAATTGAATTCACTAATTATCTATCCTTCAATACTTTTTTTATGAGTCCCTTCAGTAGTGACTATAACTTCTTCAACGAATAGCTCAATCTATTTTCCGACTTTAATGAAATTATCTGTTAGCTAATTCAGTCAGCGATATTTATTATTTTGATATGGCTCAATAAGGTTGAAGGACTTTATAATGAAGTCTGTTACACACGATACATCCATGCACGAATCAGCTTATTTTGTCTTGCCATATTCATTACAAAAACCTTTATTTTCAAAATAGATCGTTTTAGATTCTCCTGGTCCCAAATACCTGCGTTTCAGAAATTCCTTTGGTGAGAGACTGAAAGATGACGTTTTGGGGCTATATTTATGTTCAATACATTTGACCCCCCTCTTAGGAAATGCCTGACTCCAAGCATGTTCATTTACTCATAGTTATTAACTATGATTCACTACATACCATCTTGATTATTATTTTATTGGTTTTGAAATTATAAAGAGGCTTAATTGGAACAAGTTTTTCAAGTGCCTATCACACTACTGACAATATTCTCACTATTGATTCTACGTGGGGTAAGCTTTTGAATGACCCCCAAAAAATCATAGTTTGAGTGCGGCTTCTTCGGTTCAATCAAAGGCTTTCCAAGTCATATGCTAATGACTGTGACGTATGAGGAGTCATTAGAGTTTTCTATTTAAAAAAAACCTATTTATTTTGCTTTAAATAGTACAGGATAGCGCAATGACTAGTTTCATCAGTTCTATTTAGTACAAACTATATAGTTGCTTTGTTTCACAGATATCGCGTTTGCACTCTAAGAAAAAAATCTATTGCATATTAACGTTTGAGACCCAAGAGTCGCACAAATAGGCCATTTTCCACTTGGGACCCATTGAAAAGATTTGAATTCGGTCATTTCTCCAATCAGTTACTACTATTTCTTCCTTATTGATGACTGCAACAGCCAGAGGATTATTAAACTGCCCAACATTTGTACCCTTGGAGCCGAACGCATTCAGAGCTCTGCCATTTTGGAGGTTAAAGAACTGCAGTCGGTGATTGTCAAAGTCACATACGATAAGACGGTTTTCATTGTCAACAACCAAACCTCGAGGGCTATACAGCTCGCCTTTCTTGTTTCCTGGCTTTCCAATTATACGAAGGAAATTGCCTTTGTCATCGAAAACTTTCAAGACATTATTTCCTGTATCGGCGACGACAAAGATGTTTTGTGATGGCACGAAAATAGCTTCTCTTGGGTGCTTTAGTTTGTCTGTTATTCCTGTACCAAAGTTGAAGAGAAATTTCCCCTCGGCTGAAAAGACTTGCACTCGATGATTCTGCCAATCTGTCACTATTATCCTGCCATCCTTGTCGACATTCACACCAGTCGGCTTATTAAACTGACCATCTCCTGTCCCCGGTATTCCAAACTTCTTGACGAGTTTCCCAGTTTTGCGATTAAAAATCTGGATTCTGTGATTATCCCTGTCTGCCACAATGATACATTTATTTGCCTTGTCAAAAGCAATCCCAGCTGGGTAGTTTAGCTCTCCTTCATCAATCCCATATTTTCCGATATCCAAGAGCTTTTTTCCATCAGAGTCGAAAATGTGAATGCAATTTTTCTGTGTATCTGTTACCGCGATTTCACCCACTTCGCTCACTGCGATCCCGTGCGGTTGGCTGAAGTGTCCCGTGGCTCCCGCATGTGACCCGAACGCCTTCAGCGGCACCAGAACTGGAGGACGAATGTTCACTTCAAAAGGACTTCCTTTAATATCTTTCTCGCCTACTTGCACCTCGACTTTGTATTTGCCAGGCGTGTATGGCAAGTAGCTTATTTCATACATTCCATTTTCGTTATTACTCATTTTTGGTAAAACCTTTGTCCCGTCCGATGCTGTGATTCTGACACCCAGACTGTCAATACTACTATAACATGTTTCGCCTTTCAAATCACATGTAGTGACAATAAACACCGCTTCTTCTCCTACCGCCCCATCTCTCAACCCTTCACCATCTGCCTTAGAGGAAATGACGTCGGTATTACTCGAGGCGATGTGTCCAAGAACACTTGTCTGGATGTGACGTAACACATCATGATTTGGAACGTAGCCAACACAGGCGCTCTCGATGGGTCGCGAGTCAACGGACATTTGAGCCAGTTGCTGCAGCCTATTGTGGACATGCTCTTTTAGTGTCACGACTTCAGCCGTGACATTTCTTTGCAGCATGACTTGGGTAAAATCAATGGAGCTTTTGACTTGAAGCAAACACATATCGAACGTTTTCAATTGTGATTCAAGATTCTCTTTCTTAACGTCCCTGACGCCATCGATATGCGAAAACATTTCTTTTTCATGTTGCCTAAGTAGGTTTACTATCTTTTCCATGCCAAAATGAACTTGTCGTTTTACTTTTTCTATTTCTTTATCGAGGTCGATAAGACGTTGTTCAATGAGCTTTTTGCCCTCCGTGATCTCCTCGCCACGTTTCGTGACACTTTTGATTTCAGCTTCCAGTATCTTGGAAGCTTCCTCAAACTCGTCGTTCAGAAGAGAAATGTTAGTGTGTTTTTCCTTCGCTGTTGAACTACACACCTGACATATACACTTACTGCAATGTCTGCAATAAAACTGTACGGGACAAGCTCCTCGGTTTTTCTGGTGACCACACGTTAACATTTKCCGAAATATTATGGCCTGTACATCTTTCTCGGTCATGTCGTTGGTCTTGATAATAAGGTGTTTTCCGCCAGTTGATATTGTGTGGTCGTTCGTACATTTGGAACAGAAAAAATCGCCACATTCGAAGCAGAACGCGAACGCCTCACAATTCTGTTCACATCTGCTACAATTTTCTTGGCTGTGTTTATAATTTCTCGAATAAAGATCAAGTAATCGTACTATGTAAACATCAGAGGTAAATGTAGAGAAGCCATTGACTCCAATCAGCAGCGGCTTTTCAATCTCTGCTTGACAAACAGGGCAGTCGATGTGAGAAGAATAAGGATTTTTCTTTCCGATTTCGTTCAGGCATCCAAGACAAATATTATGTAAACACGGAGTCAGTTTTGGATCAATGAAGATGTTCTTACATACAGGGCAAGTCAGCTTCGATTCTATCTTCTTCAGTTCTTCGGCAATGCCCATTTTATCTGCCGACCAAACTGAGTCAGTGCTCGTCAGTTCCTGTAACTCCCAATCTGTTGTGAGACTGGAATCATGGGAAGAGGCTTATACGAAAACATATCTTGAAAAATTATAATATGGTCGATCACGCGGAAATAGCTGAACTTTCATTATATATTAATCATGACCTCGAAATATTCAAATACCCCGACACTAACCATTGGTCTAAAAATATACAGACAATCCTACATCCGCATGATTTTCCTTTTAAAAACCAGAAATTTAATATTTTCAATTCATTTTTTTTACGGAAGCAAAGTCCAAGTTGAGAGCGAAACCTATCACTTTCGTGACAACACGAGGACAAAAATGATCAATCAGGCTCCAATATTTATGCATTTTTTGCTATAATTAAGCCCATATTAGCTGGCTAAAGTTCGTTTTATTTATTTTTTATTTTTTGGAGAGGAGAGGCGGCAGGGGCGGGGGTAGAGAGAATCAATGAAACCAATTTTTACTTAATTTTTTAATATTTTGGTCCGAATTGTTATGTCTACGCAGCAGTATGGAAATCTTTTAATCCCTGATGGACAGGGCGGAAAAGCAACAAGCCCGCTGCTTTCACGATTTTTTTATTTAACTGAGTTTAATACTCCAAATTTTTGTCACTGCTGCTMGAAACTTGTGACGAAATTTYGTCGAATYAGAGTAAAGGCTACTTATTAGTATTCACGAAAATGTCAGTTTTTCTGTTGATYAAAATATCACCTCTCCCAAAGTACRCGGCTTTATATCTCAAATRCGCATTCAATAAATTTTGGTYGCATTTGATATTCTGCTATTTGGCTCCAAAAGAACYTGTTTACAAAATATTGAGYTTAAATACGTAAAGCTGTCCTTATGGCRAAAGGCCAAAAACCGTTTTTCTGCCCTGTCTCCCTCATGCGGCACAACAGACAAACGATTTCTGACTTCTGTAGCTTCGAACTAGTTTATTGCTATTCTTTTCTCTTTCTTCCTTTTTCTTTCGAAAAAGACATCCGTTACGAGAAAATTCCTGTCGAAAACCGCAAAGTTTTCGGTACCACTGTAGTACGTACTGTAGTGGAGGTAGTTGTTATCATGGGAGGATTAGGGGGGGGGGGAGACACTGTTCATTTGCACTTTCCACAGTATCTTGTCGTAATTGTTCCTAATGCTTCTAGTTTATTGCAATTCAAACGATGCTGCTCTCAACCTGTGGTAACAAGGTTTTTTTTTTCTTGAGAAAAAATAAATAATTGATGATCAATTTGTTCATACACGCAAAAGCTTGTACCATTTATATAAAAAGGTGCTAAGTGAGCATGTAATTGATGCCCTGAACTTGGGTTCTCATACACTAGAATGATCTCGCAATGCCACAAGATATGGCACCAAAATGGTTCATATTTGCAACTCAGTACTTGACACAGAACAGTGCAAATTACAAATTTAGTAGCCAACGTAAAAAATTCATCATTTAATATCGTTTTTATCTTTTTTAATTTATGCTTTATGACATTATARCGTCTCAGTGTAGTAGCATGGATTAGGTGGGTGGACAATGTTTGCAACTTGAGTCAATAGTATGTTGTCATATTTGTTTTCCTAAATCTTCTAWTGCATTGCAATTCAGAGAATGCTCYTTCCAACTCTGGGTAACAAAGCTCTTATTTTTTTCGAGTAAAATAAATAATTAATGACCACTTTSTTCATAAACACAAAACCTTGTTCCATTAAACATAGTGTCTCGACTTTCATAGCAAAAGGTGCCAAGAAACATGTACTTTCACACACTAGAATATCAGCTCACAAGTTCACAAGATATGGCACCAAGGATAGTTTATATGCTTCTCAATACTTGACGAAAGACAGTRCAGAATACAATGCTTTTAACTAGCCTTTAAAACAGTGTGTCAAACCAATTAATTATAAATTTATCAGTCCGCGTGTGTTAGTATAGGACGTTTGACCTCGTCTTCAGCTCCCGACACGCGAGACGAATATGTAGTCCCTCTTGTCTGKATCAAACCGCTTTCCTATGCATCGCTTGTGTGAACGACACGCTGGAACAGATATTCAGATTAGGTGGATAGGTTAAAAAAACAGTCCTCAAGAAACAATAGCAAAAAGCCTAACTCTTTTCCATGCGTGACCATAAGTTTCAACCAACTGAACGTGACACTTAATAGTACTTAGCAAAGACAACATGAAAGTACTTATTTATGAACATTATTACTCGACAAACGATGATTGACACGAGAGAAAAGCAACTCCCCTGTTTTATTGAGTTGCAGAATTTTGAATTTGACTGGTCGTTGTTTGTCAGACGAGAGGTAAAGAAATATCACTTTTGACCCAAAACAAGCCACGTGTAGACATCTGTAACAAAAAACCCCTTCAAACCCACCGTATGCAAATACATATTTTGCTTGAATCAAGCTCTCCTCGCCTCGGTGGATAGGAAGTAATATCCCACGGTTCTCAAGCGTTCTTTTGTAGGCATGGACATCCAGAGCATTTTGGACAACTTGGAGGAACTTCTTACTTGTCGTTTGTGTTCAAACATCTACAAACACCCGAGAATTACACCATGTTTACATTCGTTTTGCTGTGAGTGCTTGAATCARCTCTCCTTCAGCAGGCCTTACCAAGAATCAATCGACTGCCCGATTTGCAAGTTTGAAATTCGTAAACCTGAAGGAGGTCGCTTTGATTCACTACCACCCAGTTTTTTCTTGAATCGTCTACTAGATGTATATGTTGCCAAGAGAAGAAGYTACTCTGAGGCCAGCTGTGGTAATTGTCATAGAAATCTATTGCTCAATTCCTTTTGTTTTTCGTGCGGTAGTTTTATGTGTGAAGAGTGTCTGAATGCTCATCACATTATCACTCGAAACAGTGGCCACAGGACGGTCACTTTAGGCAAATTGAAGATCAAAGATTACGAGGATCTCCTACGAAGGTCTACGTTCTGTGCCCACAAATTCAACGAGAGAGGAATTGTCGAGTACTTCTGCTACGATTGTGATGCTTGTGTGTGCCATGTCTGCAATGTCGCTATTCAGCATAAACATCGCATTGTCGATATTGATGAAGCGGCCAACGAACAGAAAATAAAACTCCGGGAGGCAAACGCTAAATTGAARACTAAACTCAAATCTCTGGAGCTCGGAATTAACAACATAGAATTCCGGAGTATTGAGGTGCAAGAACAGATTGATTATACAAAGAAGGACATACGAACGAAAATTGGCAACTTGATTGATATTTTAAAGAAACACGAGGAAGACATGATCCAAGAGGTGGAACGCATTYGTAAAGATAAGCAAGAAAACCTGACATTCCAGCTCAAGATGTACGAAACAATGCACAAACAAACAAAAGGATCAATCGACTTTACTGAAGAGCTCTTGGAACGTGATTTGAGTGAGGAGATATTGACAATCAAAAATCACGTGTATGGAAGGGCGGATTTGATGGATTCCGTCGTGGTAGGGACCAATCCGGCTGAGAATGAACGTGTGGGATACGTAGCTAACACCGAGGCTTTTGAGTCCATTCAGAAGGAGTCTCTGGGCCACATCAGCACCAGCCTTACAGAGCCACTTGCCTCCACAGCTGAAGGGAATGGCTTATCAGATGTGTCTGCTGGTGAAGAAGTGTACTTCACAATCATAACCCGAAACGCACAAGGTGAAATCTATTACAGTGAAATTGACCATGTAGTAGTGGAAGTGAAATCTGACATGTGGGGACTGTTGGACACTTCAATCAAGAACTACCGGGATGGGACATATGAGGTCAGTTACATTCCCCGCGTTCCTGGAGTCCACAGAGTCCAGATAGAAGTAAGTGGTCAGCATATCGAAGGAAGTCCTTTTAGGGTTTTTGTTAAGCAACCAGTCCTGACACCCGTCAAGTCATTTGGGTCACATGCACAAGAACAGACAAGTGGAATGCTGTTACAGCCTCATGGTGTTGCTGGTAATATGTTAGGCCAGATAGYTATGTCCGACAGCTTGAAGCACCACATTCAGGTTTATACCTCTGATGGCACCCAAATGCTTGAGTTTGGTCAAGAAGGAAGTAATGATGGCCAATTCATGCACCCAATGTCWATTGCATTTGACAAGGCTGAGAGAAACATCTTTGCTACTGACAGYGATAACAACAGAATACAAGTGTTTGATATCAAGACAGGAAGGTGTGTCACTGTATTTTGTATTAAAAGATTTGTTCCATTGTAACCTCTGCAGACCCCCCCCAACACATGAAAACCTTGAGATTAAAATCTCTTGAGTTTACAATCTCCCTACTTCTAAAGGAAGTAAAAGTTTTTCCTTTAACTACACAGCATACCATCCTCACCTTAATCCTTTGGTCTTTACATGGAACTGTAAGACAAGATTCAATTACATTTCCAATCTAGATTTTATCAATGTCATATAGTTTTTGGAAATTAAGTCCAATGCAGGTGATGCTATTTCCTCTTTCCATTGATTTAGATCAAGTTCTAATGGTCCAAAATGTATGACAGTGTTGTTCTTAATTGACTTGTTTGGAGTCACCCTAATAAAATGCATTTGTCATTTTCTAGTATGCTGTAATTATAGGCATAACTGATGCTGTTGACATCTGTATGTACAGTTCTTGTCCTTGTCCTTGTCCTTGTCCTTGTCCTTGTCCTTGTCCTTGTCCTTGTCCTTGTCCTTGTCCTTGTCCTTGTCCTTGTCCTTGTCCTTGTCCTTGTCCTTGTCCTTGTCCTTGTCCTTGTCCTTGTCATTGTTTGTCACCAACATTTGACAGACAGAATCCCATTGTGGGATTCATTTTCCATAATAACGGGAAGTGGACAGTCTGAGAAAAAGGCTTTTGACCTTTCCTTCCAAAGATCTTATRAGAAACAGATGACTAAATGGGACATCCTTTTCTTTTCAGATTTTTGAAAAAATTTGGAACAGAAGGAAATGGACCAGGGCAATTCAATGGACCTTGTGGCATCACAATCGATGGCAATGACCGTGTCATAGTAACTGACTGGAACAACCATAGAATCCAAGTGTTCAACCATGATGGCAAATTTCTCTTCAAATTTGGCGACAGGGGAAGTGAAAGGCTTGTCCACCCAAGAGCTGCCATTTATCATGATTTTGAGAGCTGTTTCATTGTTTCAGACACTGGAAACAATGTCCTCAAAGTATTTGACCAGAATGGAAAGTTCTCTCATGTRATTGGTCAACCAGGTATAAGACGTGGTGAACTGTGTGGCCCTCGAGGGCTTGCAATTGACAAGAATAATAATGTAGTAGTGTGTGACTTTGAGAACCATAGGCTACAGTTCTTTAAAACTGATGGAACAGTCTTAAATTCTTTTGGAACAAGCGGTAAAGGTATTGGTCAGTTTGCCTTTCCCCTGAGYATATCAATTGTTGGAGGTTCAAAGGTCATTGTTAGTGACTGGGGCAACAACAGAGTTCAAATTTTCAAATGCCGAGATGAGACAGAATCTCCTTCCAACTACAGTGCATCAAATTTGAGTAGAAGGGAGAGCTATAAATAGATTTTTATCTTAGATGAATTATACTATATGCCTCAATTGAAAGGGCATATTGATTTCAGACCAGATATYRTTCTCTTGAAAATAAGATTCTTTGTTTGAGGTTCTGAGGTTCCATATTCATGAGTCTTCTCTGTGCAACCATTAAACAAAGAAATGTTACTCTAGGGAATGACACATAGTCTGAAATGGGAAAACATTTTGCC
>NW_022261695.1:71028-84711 GCF_009602425.1 Actinia tenebrosa | reverse complement strand
GGGGGGGGGGGCTGAGTTTAGTGAAAATGTATTAAAATTTCACAATTTCACAAATTTCCCCCTCTGTGCCATCCCTGAGATACACAACCTCGGAAGAAAGTTTGAGAGATACACAGTGTGTAAACAGTAAATCTGTAAAGAAGTACCAAGACTAAAGAATTTTGCGAAAGCCTTGTTTTCTATTGTTTATAAAATACAATATATAATTTATTGTATGCACTCCTAGTTAAGAAATTATAGAATTTACCTACAACATTGTATGCAGTATTTGTAATAATTATATAGAGTTGGCAGTTGTGTGAATCATTCAATACCACATACTTATGTCGTTTAAAAAATGACCAAGTTTTAAATAGACTTTACATGTARCTAGTTAAGTTTATGGGATTTTTATAGTGGTTTTTATAGTTTTTTTACTGATTGATATTTATCATATGCATAGCACTAAAAGAAATCACTATGAGAATGTGAGAAACAAGTCAAAGGACTCACCTTCTATTTATCTTGTCCATAGTGATCAATAGCTTATGAATAACTTGTTCACACATCAAGAAAAATCTTTAAAAAAAAGACTGGAAACTCTCTCTAGGAAACCTTTCTGGATTTATCGCCTTTGACCCATAATACTTAGCATAACCACGTGCTTATGCGACAATTTTGTCCCGTCACCTCCCCCAATGTTTTATGATCTTAGATGACTAGATCGCATCGAGAGCCGTCGAGAATTATGGCGCTAAAAATCGTGTAACGTTATAATATTATTTACTCTGACGAAGAACAAGCAACTCAACGTGAGTATTCCTATATTTACCAATTCATCCCCAACTTTTATTCCATAACACAGCGATGATTATTTTTCCTTTTCTTCCAAGCTTTCAGTAAAGCTCATTGTCAAAGTGGTTTTCGTGAGTGAAAGTATCACAAGGAGATCAAACAATCAAAATGTTTAAAAATCTCTCGATTCACTTGAAGATTAATTCTTTAATCTTACTAGTTAGTGAACTCCGTTCTACATCTTGCAGTAGTGTTAGGAACGTGAACAATTTGAAAGTCTCCAACTTAAATTTACCCTAGTGAGTAGAATTGCCCTAACTTTATGTAAACGAAACTCTTAGCTTTACTGTCTGTCTTTAGCCATTTTCTGTTTTACTTTTATCAGCTAATTACTTAGCTTTGACGGGTATTCACAAGGGCAGACAAAGCAGCCTTCCTATTTTTTATGACATTTTCCTCGCTCCTACCTAATAATTTTTCCCTGAGCTATTTCTCCCTCCGCAAACAAACGAATCCTTATGAAATATACTGTATTAATTTAATTGGACGATATGAATGTTTTTCTCTCTTTATACCGCCTCTCTCTTTTTCTTTTATTTTTCCGTTGTTTCTTCCTYCTGCCTGCTTCGTTCCTCTTCGCTCTTCGTGTGAGTATGCGAGATGGGGTCATGTGAATTTGTAGATGTATTTATGCATATACAGAATTTTATTACTTTTAAGTAAATTTACTTATAAGTAAACTCTTTGTGTGTGGAGCAACTACATATAGTCACGAAACAGATTTGAGTTTTTTTAATTAATTTGTTTTCATATCTTTATAAAAAGGTAAATATAAGCTAGAATAAACCCCATTATCAAATCTCATGTCCGTTTGGATAATATGATCAAGAAAATCCCCCTCGTAAAACGTCGACAATAACCAGCGCAAAGGCATTTACACTTTTAACGGTTTCAAAATCAATTCAGTTAAGTTCGTCTAGTTTGTGACTAAAACATCTTGGTGGAAGCCATCGTAGTCTTTTCTCTGTTCTTCTTCATCCCGTACTTCGATTTTTATATTATGAGCTCTACGATGCTTTTGTTCACGATGTTTCGAATAYCTGTAGGAAATAAAACCACACAGCAGAAACGATAAAATGGAGCCCACGACCAAGCCAATTGCCGTTGGGATATTTCCGAGTCCACCTTCTTTAGTCGCCTCATTAAGTGCCTGTATCTTCGGGGTGCCTGTAGTAGAAGCATTCCCCGTGGGGTGGTCGGGTGAGGCTGTGTTGTCTGCTCCTTTGGTGCAGTTTTTAAATTTTCGACAYGGGTCTGATTTAATAACGGCTTTTTCTGTTGGCTTTTTTGTGCGTGGACTGTTAACATCTGCTTGAGTCTTCATGACACATCGAATATCATTAGGTGAGCAAGTCGAAGGTTTTTGCCTCTTTTTCGTAGAGTGAGTTTCTGTGGTTTTCACTCTAGGTGTTGTAGTTTTAGGAGCTTGAGTATCTAGCTGTATAACGACCGTAGCCTTGTCTTTATTGTTGCTTCCGTTCGACACTCTCTTTCTTCCCTGGCGATTTCTTTTTCTACCTCTGAGTCTAGTAGACCTGGTTACTATGGGAACTGTTGTCACGGGAACTGTTGTCAAGGATAAAGTGGCTGGGACTCTACATGACCAAACTTTGGTGCCTACGACAGAAAATCTGGGATCGTTGGTTTTTAGTTTACTGATGAATTCTACTCCACCGAAGACAACTTTTCGTAGGCAGCCCTCGAACCTGTCCTGTTCTACCACTGTTTGAGAACCACCGACAAAGACCTTACTCTGACCTCCGTTCATGTTGAATGTACTGTGAGAAGGAGGACATATGCTTTCTTTCGTAACAACACCATCCAAGATGGCCTTGACGTTTCTCCTGAACCTTCTGACGTCGATCATATGCCAGAGGTCATCATGGAGGTTGTTTCCTATGAATAGTTCGAGTTTTCCAGACCCTAGGTTCCATTCCACGACTATTCTCCCATTGGACAGTTTGATTGTGACGTAGTCTTGGGAGAAGCTGGTTTGGAGAAGCAGGCCGTTCTTTTTGGATGTCTTGAAGTGAACGTTGATGTGGTCTTGACGTGTGGCCTGGGGACGATCAGACATGTCATAAACGAGGTAATCTGCTGTAGACRAGTGCAAACGAAGCATTTCTGCAAGAAAAAAGATGGTAGTTTAGCAAAGACATTCATGAAAATATAGTCCTCACCATTGGTAAAGAAAGAAGTACTAATACTCAAGGGTATGACATACACAGAAGTCATCAAACAGCAGGAACTTGTAGATAAATTGAATCMCCGTAAAAAGCTTTGTGAAACTGACGTTTCGGACGTCGCTAGTACTCTACTAGTTTAATATCACCAATCATCAAATACGTGCATTTTGGTCCAACTTGGTTATAAACATCTTTTTTTCATCATGCCTCATATGGTGTTGTTTGAACCCAAGCTAGACCACAATGCCTCTTGTTTATTAAACTCTAAGACTGAGGGATGACAAATTTGTGATCTGAAATTGCCAAACATTACGCCCCAGTACTAGGGATTGTTTTAAGTATTATAGTCAAAAATGACATCTTGAAATGTAAAGTAATTCTAAAGAAGGCACCGGCGATTCATGTCGACGACGCACAAAGTCCACACAAAGAGAGAAAACTTTAATATTTAGCTCGACACGATAAACAAACAAACGACTCACTTCGCTTGGCCAGCTTCGCGACAATTTTTCAACTTAAACGAATTCTARAATCGAATCAAAGCTAAGAGAACTATCTTCGTAGAGAACCTTCATGTGGCGATTCTTCTCTGCTTAATAGATTTCGATTTGAMGTATTCGCCTTTTCTAGGCACAGAATAAGACTCTCTAGGTGGCACTTATTCCACATTAAGCCGGATGATTAATCCTTTCTCCTGCCAGGCATATCTGAAGGTTCCAGTGACCTCGGATAGAACGTTTGTTCATCCCGTACGTGCCGATGCAACGTGTAAAGTTTTCCCTTCTTTGCAGCGGCTCTTGCGAAATAGTTACTAAGGACTGAAAAACTAATAAAATTTTGATAGTTTAAGAAATGCAGTTTGAGGAACTGTATAAAAAAATTTCGTCAAGGGGGTTSAGTAAACTATAAAAGATAAAACGCGGAATTTCACAATAGTTGATAAATTACGAAGGGAAAAAACTCAAACCATTTCTGAGAATATAGCTAGAGAAAACATTTTATCTGCATCAAAGTTGAGAAATCAAACTAAAATAGTTTTAGGAAAAAATTTCTGAATTCCCGCCGACATAATTTTGGCAACTCAAGTGACACGTCATTAAAACTCAAGCTCAAACCTTCGAGTAGAAACTGGCAATCAATTGTTTTTAACCCAAGGATTCGGTAAGATTAGTTCACGAGTTTTAGACGTATTTTCTTCAAATTTCACAGTTTTACTCTAATTTTAACTTGCTCTTTCCAGCTATGGCAAGTATTCTTCTGTCCTGTGTGCGTTTTGGACCTCATTTTCGAAACGGCAATTTTAAACAYGATATTTGTCAATGTTGAAGTGGAAAAGTAGAACTGGACGCTCTCAATTTTGTATTCAGAAATTAACAGAAGATAATTTTAGAAACTCCAATTCTCGAGATAATAGAATCCTTTTCACATTTCGYTGAGTGAGTGTTATTTTAGTGGCTGCTGCCGTCTAACAAACTGTTTATTATGTAAGCTTTATATGACGTTACATATCTCTTGCTGAGACAAAACGTTCCGCAAGTCGGGCTGGTATCCAATTGTTTTTACTGGAAAATACACCTGGACGTGCGCAATGCATAAWTCTATCTGCGGGGAGCAAAAAGTTACATGTTTGTGACTTTAAGATTTTTTAGCTTTAACAACAGAAGCAAGAACCTGTAAAACAAGCACAAATCAAAGCTAAAAGTGTAATTCGACTACCCCAGATAAACAATACACTTGAGATAATGGATATTTATGTACAAAATCATTCCAAACCRACCTTTCTCGCATCGTTTGCCCTCATGTCCGGTCCCACTGCAATCGCATTTTGCCTTCGAAAACCTATTCACACATTTTCCATTATTCAAGCAGGGGTTTCTAACTCTGCATTCATTCAAACAACCACTCTTCGTGCCTTTGGACTTGATAAGAACCGCTCTTTCAAATACGTTCTCTGTATTTGTCATCATAATCTTCTTAATGCATCCAACAAATCTCTTCTTGAACGCAACTTGCGGGGAAGACAATAACGACAAGCTTAGAGATCTTGGAAGCCCACCGATGTATAAAATGCCAGTAGAGTTTCCGAGGAGTGCTTCGTTARGTCTTGGAATTGTAGCTGTCCGAGTTAAGTTTTGATCGAGAGTAAGAATAACTCTGTCGTTGTCTAGTCGAATCACTAATTTATGCCACAGCATGTCAGCCAAATCATGACCAATCTGCACACGCACAGAATTCCCCGATACGCCAAACCTCAATAAAACTTTTGCGCTTAACAGCTCGACGCTTAGATAATCCCTGTTGCCGTCATCTTGGTAGAGTAGAATAGAATCWCTTACATGTGTTTTGAAGAAGAACGAGATCTTCCCTTCTATACCTTGGGATGAACTTGGGGGAATCCATTTGTTATATTGCGCGAACGATGTTTTCAGGTCGTCGAASGTTGTCGCTCCCCAGACACTCGTCACACACACAGTACACAAGACAGCAGCCAAAAACGAACGCCAGGTAAGATGGTTCATGTTTGGCGAAGTCGCTYGGCTTCTCTGGCTCCCGAGCAGGGAAACTTTCAGAAGTAGAAGAGAGATAATTGGTCAAGGTCACATGAGAAGTTATTTGAGATGAGATCTTGGTTTCCGGTTTAGATCTATCCTGTAAGTGTTAAAAGACAGGAGGAAAACGCCCTGTTGTTTGATGAGAATCAAATCAGTCCTTTGCTATTGTCTAACGCATATATTTCAGGATTTACAAACTAAATATTTGAAAATAAAGACCTAGTCAAAAACTCATTGTATAAATTAATTCAAGCCTCTAGTCGATATTAAAGAACTTTTATCAGTATCTCATACTCGTTATCGGGCCGGTTTTGACCTTTGATGTGATAAGAAGTGTATAYTTTCTCTCCAATAGGGGTCCCATACGGGGATTTATAGGTCGGCCAATCAGGCGGCAGCATTAACAATGCACCATGTCAGTTATGTTCAAACATGTTGACTGCAGAAGCTATCGTCAAAGAATAAACAAATAAGAGTTGTTTCCGATGGCGTTTTCTCACCTTGACTTTATATTTCCTTTACCGGCCATGACTAATTTCCTTTGGAATAATATTAGTGATAATTTTGCAAGACTTGAATAGATTGTCATATTTAACTACCGGTCGGTTTTTTCGAACCGTAAACTTTTTTTCCCCAGGTTTTATAGTACACTCAACAAAATTACTCGACTCTGAAGGCTCGCTCAATTACAAGAACTTTCAAAACATTACTCATGCCTATTAATTTCCAAATTGTACTCAAGATCGTGCGATTTCCTATACTAATATTACATGTATTTCTTAAACTAAAACTACTCTACTGTTTCAAACCTTCTAAAATGAAGCATTGAAATCAAATACACCGGTTAATCAAAATTTTTCGAGTGTCCCACAGGCAGCCCAATCTCTTGTTCTGTGGTGTTGTGGTATTTGAATGTTAACGGTAATAYTTCGTAGCATGTAAAAAAAATTAAGAATAAAAACGACTTTGCTTGATAGCTTGTTGTATCTTTTGATGTTTTGCTGATTTTGAAGTCAATTTGGTGCGTTTTTACGGAGTTATCGTTTTGTTCGTCCTCCTACCCGGTAGCCTGCGTCACATCCGGAATTTTTTTTCGTAATAATCGTAAATATTCACGAAGAAATTCCGGATATGACGCAGCCTACCTACCAAKGAGGCCGAGAGGGGTACGGAACGAGATGCGCAGTAGTGATTGCGCAGTAGTTCAATGCGCGGGTGATTCGAATCAAGATGGCGGAATACAATATTTACGACATTTGGGCATCAATTTGAACAACTTTTACGTTATATACTGGAATGCCACGGAAAAAAGTAAATAGGAAAAAACGAAAAGACCATGGTAAGTCAATTTTCCTTAATTCTGGGTCATTTTTCTAACGAAAACATCGGTTAAAATCCGTCYCAAAACTCTTACGTGAGCAACTGCCAACGCCAACACTTGAAAAAAGCCTGGATTTTTTCTTCTTCTTTGCTCTCAGCTTGAARAGTTTCTAGCTTATTTATATTACTTTATTCTTGCTTTTAAAAAAGTACTTTTACCAAGGAAGATWAAACTACCAGTACAAAATTGATACAAAAGATGAGTTACGCCATTTGAAAATATAAAAGGTTGTCTTTATTTCTAACAACGTCTTTAACTACAGATTTTGAATCTTAAAAATAATAATAATAGAAACAACAACAACAACAAAAAAACAAGTTAAGGTACAAAATAATTTATTCAAACCAACCCTRTACTTTATACACTAAGATACAGTTAAAATCAAATATTTCAATTTGATTGGATTTTTTCTTATTTTTTGTTACGTATATTTATTTGTTCAGTTGTATCAGACAAGGATAAAATTGTRTTTCATCCTTAGCATTCTATTCATGGTTATTTCTTTAGGCCAAATGTTGCCCTTACTCATAGTTTTATTTTAACATTTATCTATTTGATTATCTGTACAATTCAGGGTGAAGTAATACAAAGTTGTTGTTGTCTTATACCATGAAAAAACCTTTGAGTAGATATAAGTCAGGGCACAGCTAATTAACTCACAGATTGAACCCTGAAACAGCCATTGGGCTGATCAAAGTTAGTTTGCAGCTGACTTTTAGATCAAATTCACCTTTTCGGCAATAGCTGTGACGTCGTAAACACTTTGTTGGATTGTGTTACGGTCACCAAAAAGTTTGGACATCGTTCTCTGATTCCCATACAAATTCACTGAGTTCATAGAGAAAATTTAGATAGACTTCTTTAGTTAGCTCTCTTAACAGCAGTAAGAAAAGCTTCAATCAAGTTAGAAAAATGATATTGTATTTAGAGAACTAACTAAACAAACCAAGTAAAAAGTTCATTAAAAGTCAGTACAATTGCACGGAAATCTCAGAACAATGTCGGAACTTCTTGGTGACCGTAACACAATCCAACACAATTTATACCACTTGAYGGCTAGGGCCGAAAAGGTGAATTGGATTGTAGTGTGTGGGGTTTTGTGGAAGGAGGAATACTAGAGAGCAAAGAGAAAAACCCTCAAATCAAGTGAACTAAATCCTAGATCTGTGTCWGAAAATGTTATGAATTTATTGTCTTTTATCACTGTTTCTCACAGATGACACAGAATCAGAGTCTGGGAAACTTTCTGAAACACAGGAAGTAGCAAAAAGACTTTCCAGGACTCGTTTGGTAAGTTGAAAAGGTCTTAACACTTTCAAAATKATGATTGACTACATTTTGAATTTTGGTTTGAGCTCTCCAAATGGTCATTGAGTGAGTGTTATGTTTGTTAGAAACAAGATGTTATATTTTATTTTATTTCAGGGAAAGGAAAATGCTTCCCGGCCTCATCATGTCAACTTGAAGAAAACAAAGAAAGGTCCCCTAGATCCCTATGATGCCGACTCTGAAGTYGAATCAGATATTAACATCCAAACAGACACTGACAGATCACCTATGACTCCCATGATCACTGACAACATCCCTGAAACTTTGCCGTCAAATCCACGTTTAACTGCCTTAAATCCTCAACTGTCATTATTCCACCAAGATCACTCWACACCAAGTACCATAACTCCTGGACGTTCAGATGACTCTCTCTATGGRTTTGGGGCTGTTTTGAATTCTCCACTTCCGTTCTCTCCTGTTAGTGCTACCCCWTCTGGCCTTCCTTCTTCTCCCTCAGGTAGTGTTTTTTCTATGACATCATCAATGTCAACTACCATATCACCTGGGAAACGAAAACTTAATTTGAGGGTTTTTGATATGCCCATTGAGAAGCCTTCCAAGAAGGCAAAGAAGAAGAAAACAAAACTGGGCAAAGAGGTGAGTACATCCTTGCTGTAYGAACTGTATGATACTATGAATGTGACAAAACTGGTTTCTCATGCCAGTAAAGCATGTCACCGCACRCCTCCAAATGTCAACAACTCCACATACCAACATCAAACATTGAGTCCACATTYCATTTTCTGATTATTGTTGGGAAGAAAATTATCAAAAGTATTCCGACACATGAAGAAGGGAATTCAGACCAAATGTTTAATTTTTGTGAGSGGAGTCATGGCCATGATATGTTTTTCTGGCGTGAAAAGCCAGTTCAGCGACAACTAGTACTGAATGTTCCTTTATACTTTTATACCTTCTCTATCCCATTTTTTTTGTTTCATTCACTTGATTTTTGAATTCTTTCTCTTTTCAAGATACCTCAGAATGAAGTAAGTCAAGTCCTTGGTGATTTTGAAGAGGTAGAAATGTTTGACTTGATCATTGAGTAGATGGGTACATTGTATTCATGTATATATACTATATTTTTTGTATAAAGACCTYGTCTTGTAAATATTTTAGCTCTTTGAAAAATAGAAAAAAATGTGGTATAAATGCCTGCGGTGGGAATCAAAGAAAGGGTTGATTTTTTATTGGGAAATGAGAATTCAACTTGATAGCTATAACTCACTGACCAAAARACAAACAAACAAATCAATAAACAAACAAACAAAATCAAAAAGGAAGCAAAAACAAAAACAAAATTACTTTTACTCCGATGAAGGACTAGCGTCCGAAACATCAGTAAGTTTTTTCATCTTTTCACGGTGTATAATTTACCTTTTCACCATTACTATGTACAAACAGATTTTGTGCAAAAGCTGTTACACCTATTTTCAAAATTACACGACCTGTGTAATTGGCACTTGAAAGGTATTTCTTGTGTTTTGGCTGCCGTTGACCAACTTCGGATGATTTGTTTTCATTCAAAAAAAGCCCAAAATGACCTTAAAGTTTCAACTGCTTTGAATATTACAGAAAGAAAAACAAGCTTGCTTTGTTTCAGAATTTGCAAAGCCAGGATTCTGCAAGAGCAAGCCGTTTTCATATTTGATTGATGGCAGCCAAAACACAGAAAATGAGACGAGTTGTGAGCAGCACTGGTCGCGTAATTTTGAAAATAGGTGTAAACCCTCTACATAGGGAAGTATTGTTATTTTCTGGAATTGGAAATCCCAGCTATAGAAACCTATCCTTACAAGAGGGATGCATGGATACCTTGCTTGCTGATTAATGGGGGTTAGAAATGAGAAACTCTCTGGCTGTGTTATAAAACACTTGAAGAAGTGTYGAGAATCACTCTGCCATGCTCTGTGCTTCTCTTAACACTTCTCTCGTGTTCTGCCAATCCCATGTGCTGTGTGCAAATATATGCTTTATAATTGCACATAGCATATGCATGTGCACACATTTTCTATCTACTAAATACCACTAATAACTCTCCGTACCCTTTCTTAAAAAAGCAAGGGATGTTTTGAAAGTCAATTGGTTGCTATATTTTTTTTGTAAATAATGTGCTGATAAGTAGTTGCRTGTCCAATTATATCCCTAAGCCTTATTTTAACCTGTTCATTCCAACTAAGCTTGGTTAGTCAAATCTAATAACAAATCTAATCAAATCAATAACTAGTCAAATCTATAACTAGTAGTCTATCATCAATGCTGCATTCTGATTGGATGAGATACTACTAGGCTATAAGTTATAGCCTTCTAGTAGCGAAAAGTGCCAGCTTTGAAAACCAAAATATTATATTTAATTTGAGAAGCTGAAAACTCCTACGCTCCTCTCGCATTCTCTCAACATCCCGCATGTTTTGATCAGAGTATCTAACACAGGAAACTGATTTTGATCTGTTAATTCTAAACTGGTTTGCATCTATTGATGCATAGCCCATTTGGTCTTAATGACTAATTGCTAATAAGTTATTAATTGCTTATAAGTTATTAATAGCTAATTAGTTATTCATTGCTAATTAGTTATTAAATGCTAATTAGTTATTTATCGCTAATTAGTTATTTATCGCTAATTAGTTTTTAATTGCTAATTAGTTTTTAATTTCTCTTTCCCACATCCTTCCTTGTTTGGCCACCATTTTTAAATGGATTAAAACTACTTCCCCAAGGTAGTTTAGTTAAACAAGGTTTGAACTTGTTTAGTTAAACTTGAGTGCAATGTGATTGGCCACTAATTTAAATAAACAATTTTTAAACCTGTGTAATAAGGCTATGGTTTGAACAGGGCATATGTGYGCTACACTACTAGGTCAGTAAAAAATATTTAAAGAATATATTTTGAGTATTTATAATCATAATTTYGAGATCCAATGTTTTAAAAGACCCATTGCCACTTACCGTGATGCATCACAATTTGTTTACATTTTGAATCGTGTCACCACTGAAAAAACAATTCTAACCTTTTGAATAAACTCTTAAAAGAATGTAAAAGAATCATTATTGTGCCTTAGTGCTATGTCGGAAAAGGATTTAATATGAAGTTATTATTCAATATATATGAATCTTTGAATTTCATGGACCACGAAATTCATCTGCGACCGCGGTACATCACGGTAAGTGGCAATGGGTCTTTAAGCTTAGCTTCTTTTAAACGAAAATTATTAAATGACATGTGTCAGTTCATTACGACCTTCATTTTGATAATRCAAAAGTATTTTATGTATTCAAAAATTAATTACCAAAAATTTAGTGTTAGCATGTGCCCCCTTCCTACTCTAGTGTTATGGCTAGATTTATGTTAATAAAAATGTAAATAATATCTGTATGTGCAAAGATTGGTTTATATATARTCATCATTTTGCTAGGATCTGTGCCAACTTAAGTACTCAGACATTGCCAATCAATCAAATRTTAAAAATCAATAGTTATTGGCTGATTTCAAGCATCTAAAGCAAGAGAGATAACCTTTGTTACAAGCTCTAAGTTTAGACTGTGACGTGTGGCTGGTGGTCAAAACTAAAACCAAAATTTAATTTTACTCCACCCAGCAATACTGTACATTTTCCTGTACAATTTTGCAACAATAAAAAAAAACCCGATAAGAAATAGATTTTCCGTTTAATCATATCCGTTTTGTGATCACTACCAAATCCTGTAATCTGATTGGTTCAAAGGAGTGCGATTAATTCCCAAATCGCATCCTTAGGAGCTCTTAATCACATCCTTTTGAACTCTTAATCGCATCTTTTTGAAAGAACCAATCACAGAACAGAAATTCTTATATTCAGCCAATCAGCCAATATTTGATGATTTGCTGATAAATCGTTTATTTTATACCAGGAAAAACCTGATTGATTTACTTCTACATTAAATTGATTATTCTGCACTCTTTATTGTATCTTTTTCTTGTGTATGATTACAAAAAGGATATGATTAAGTGGTAATTGAACTTCGTGTCGTGCAATTTTGGACCAAAAAAATTGCACTCCACTCAGTTCAATTACCATCATAATTTGCCTTGGCTGCAGTTTGATATCCCTATGGGTATCATTCGCTAAGTCGGCTTATTTCCTGAGCCTAGTTGTACGAGGGTTGGATAGCGCTATCAGACGGATAAATCCTATCCAGTGRATAAATTTATTGGATAACAGCATCGACTTATCCACTGGATAAGAATAGCGCTATCCACTCTTCGTACAACCGAGCCCCGTGCTCCGCATCACCACCTCTCTCGTGACTCTCTCTAATTTTAGCCTGTGACATACGTATGGCTGGTCAAAAATGAAACYAAATTCAAATCGATCGACTGTCSATCACATGGCATTACGCACAGTTCCGCTTATTTCCTAGAAGAACAAACAGTATGAGGAAGCGTTCGTATGAAAGCATATAAATCTTATAGTAAAGGTATCTTGGTTTCTCTTCAATCAAAAATGTTCATTCTTCCAGCGTTAAGAGTCGCTCTCATAGCGATATTTTTTACCGATGCCGTGAAAAGCTTTCCCGAGGTCGAGTATTGTCTACAACAAAGTCCAAGTCTGTCAGGAGAAAACGGATCTTCAAGCATSTCTTTTACAATTGAAGGCAACCTTTCCAAGGAATTTGGCCATTCTATTGCTTGTCAGATCAAGAATGATGCGAATGCATCGTTCTTATACATCAATGGGTACAAAAACTCGACAGGTAATGATAATCAGGGGAAAATTACTAATTAATTTTCCCCTGTGATAACATATTTAGCTAGCATCAATATTACCAAGTTATTACTGGTTTTGTCACGAGGTCCGGTTTTGTTTTCGTTTTTAAACCAGATGCTTTTCTACTCTAATGTTTCAAAACTCAAACTCTAAGGAAAGAATTTCACTCGAGTACGGTGGTGAAGGATTAAGATAAATAATGCGGAGAGACGATGGAATTCTCAAAGCCGGCTATGAAGTTACAAAAAACGGGGAGGTCTTAGGGAACTCTATGATCTTCGCCCCCTCCTCACCCCCTAAATAAGAGAATTATAGTAAAACATATATCTTTTTTACATTCAAAAGCACGTACCATCCAAAAACAAGTACCATGGAGTATAGATTGCGTGACTGCGTGACATGGTTCAAGGGAAGGTCTCGGTTTCGGCTTAAATATGACATACACATTTGTTAACTAAAACGGAAACTCGAAAGCCTCTCTGAAAGCGTAATCTTGGACCGCTTTTCGAAATTAAAAGTAAAATTGCAGTAATGAATGTAACTTCTGTTTGCAATGTGAGAATAGATACCTTTTGTTTACCCCACGTATCCTCGTCCTGAAGGGCTTGAATGCGAGGTCACGCGGGGGAACTCTAAAGGTCAATAGCTGGGGA